>JAHDVE020006525.1:0-63965 GCA_022606495.2 Halesus radiatus
ACGTTTTATAAAAAGGTACCTACCTCATTAGATAGTAATGACCTTTTTTTGTCTCTATTTCTAAAAGTGAGATTTGAATTTGCGCTTGACGTGAATTGTCAAAGATGTCAACATCTATATAATATTTAATAATGTTTACTAGCAAATTATGTTTAAAGTAAATAATAACGTAATTGGTAAAATACTTAATATTGAGTTTTCCTCTTGTTAAAACATCGCAAATATTGAGTTTTTCTCTTGTTAAAACATCGCAAATATTGACATTTTTGATGAATATCGCTCGCTGAATTCAGCTGACAGCTGTCATCCGAGAGAATCGGAACCGCAGTTAAGTAAGAAGGCTTTAACCCTAAGGAAAAGGTTAAGGAATCTTCCTTAAAAATAACGGGAATAGCGCCACTGGTAACTAACTGGAATATTATAGAATAAATATTTTTTAAATTCATTGCTTCATCCGTAAACTATTCCACCCGCTGGATATCAGATTAATATTGAAAACAAAATTCCTATTAGTTATCTGAGATATATTTATCATCTTTTCCATGGCTATACGTAGAGCTATTAATGGGGGGATTTGTCCAGAAGACGCTTGTCGGGAGCAATTATCCGAAGTAGTTGTTCCAATGGAAGCAATTATCAGGGTTTAATTATTAGGGGGAAATTATTCAGAGTACAGAATTTGTCGTAGAATCACACGTATAATTGCTTACATAAAATTCAGAGGCCAGCTCGAACACTGCTTAATCCAATAGAAAGAGAATTGGAATTCTTCACGAGATCGACAAATTTCAATTCTTACTCTTTGCCTCTAGAAGAATTCAATATCTTTTTGCAAGTGTTTTTATCTGTGTCATTGTTGAGTGTGTGATTGAATTTGTTCACGACGTCCTTCACGTGAACGCTGGAAACAATAATATCGGCGTCACTCCTCGTGACGTATTTTACGTTGTTGATGGGTTCAATGATGACTCCTCGCGAGTTGTTTGTTCCGTTCTTAACTTGTGTCTCTTGGTTGCTGTACTCAAAGCTGCTTCTGTCGAAGCTCCTGGAAGAATCTTGTGGAAATTCCAAGGAACTGATGCTTCCGCTTGGACTGCTCAAATCCACGGAACTGGCCGGTGTTTGACTTAGCCTTTTGATCCTTGGAATATCTCTTTGTTTGCCGTTGTCTTCGCCGTCTTGCGAAATGGTGCGAAAGTTAGCGAGGCTTCTCGGAGGGTTGTTGTTATCGGGAAGGTTGGATACGTTTGAGGATTTCATGGCGAATCTCGGGCTGATGGGACTGTCGGGAGGTTCATCGTAGGTTATTGTGGGGTTCCTGGAGAGAGAGTAAGATGAGATTTCTCGAACCTCATTGTTGCCAGACTCAGAGTTCTTTTCACCGATCAGCCAGTAAGTCACCATCTTACCCTTTCCCTGAAAAAAAATTATGATATAAATCGTCTTATTTATGAATGGGTTTAACAGGAGGGCTGACACTAATAAAATATTTAAGATATATAAAAATATATATAAAAAAAATATGTATACATGATGCTCCTGTTATTTAATTAGTATATATATATATATATACATGCACACTCCTGTTATTTAATTAGTATATTTTAAGTCCTGAAGACGATTCAGTCAAATCGAAACTGGTCGACGTATTTATTCAAAAATAAAAATTGATTCAAACAAACTGCCTTTTATTTAATTCGTTATGTCAATCCACAAAGTGTTTGCTCATTTTGAAAATCTAAATAATTTTTCATTATTTAATGTAAAGTGATGCCAGGCAGGGAACTTCCGTTCAGTGAAGGGGTAATTCATTTTGTTACGAAATGTAATTATGGTTCTTTCAAGGTGATGCAATATTAGGTTGGATTCTTGACAGTAAAACGGATGTATGTTATTTCTGAAGAATTAGACAAACCTTCATGGTAATTTCTCCCCTGCACTCCAGTTCAAAACAGCCAAAGTCGTCGAGCACCTCCTTGGTGGTGGGGCTGACGTGTATCCTGAAAGCCTCCCCGTGGGACTCCATCCTGCTGGCCGTGTTCACGGTGTCTCCGAACAGGCAGTAGCGGGGCATCTTCAAGCCCACCACGCCTGCCACGCACGGCCCTAGAAATGGACAGAATATTGATTTCGATGCATAAATTTAAGATAGAAATAAATTATTAAAATATTTTCTTTTGGGTTCCATGATAATTCATAAGTGATATAAAATCATTCAAAATACGAAAAAAAATACTAACCATAAAACCTAATCTTTCTTAACCTAATTAACTTTTTTTTAATAAATAAAACAAATTAAAATTATAAAACAAGGTTATATATGTTAGGTCAGATTAGGTTTTCGGGCTAGTTTGTTTATCATTTCGTTTTTCGCACTTTCTATCACTTTGAAAAGTGTTCCAATTCATACATGTGTTGAATTGGCTGGTCTCCGTGCTATTAAGATATCGATATAATAAAATTTTAAAACATAATGACAGTCACAAAATCAATAAATATTTTTAGTTCCATCAAAAATCAGTAAATGTGGTATGGCTGGCACACGAATTTAAATGGGACTTTTCACAAACACGGCAATACACAAATTATCAAATTATTATGAATATCTGACTTGGGAGTTCATAGTAATATTCGTAGCATTTATATCTACCCCGATGAAGCTGATAATCGAAACTGGTAGGTTGTTATTTATTTTTAATATGCTGCATATTTAATGGTGAAGAACAATGTTATTGATTATTTAAACAATATTAAAAAAATTTGAAAATAGAAAAACACACAAAGAAACAAAATTATCACGATCGAATTTATTTACTATATCTTTTCTACATGTATATTCTTTGAAGATATTTTTAATTAATCTTTCTATAGGTAATCAATGTTTCAATTAAGAGAAAGGCTTTAATGATTTATAAATTAAATGAAAAATTACTTTGCAATTACCACTTTATTAATATATACATATCAACATGTTTCGAAAGCGAAGCTTTCCTCATAAAGACACACAAAATACTAAAAAGCTATTATATTTGATTACTAATTATATTTAATTGACTATTAACATTTTTTCTTATTTCTAAAATTTTAAATTGGTCTAATTGTTAACCTGTTGTATTTGTATATAAATTTTTTAATCTTTCATTTATATCAAAAGAATGATTTGTTTCTAAAATATGTTTGGCAAATTCAGAATAATATTCTATTCAGATATGTATTCTGTATATTCCTGATGAGGAAATAATTTTTAATTCTTTTATCAATAATGACGCCACAGAGCGAATAGCCAGCTTTTGAAGAAACTTTATTGATTTTATTATAATTTACAAACGAAGTACTTTTCCAATTTAACAAATATTTTTCAATTAATTAATTTTTAAATATAGTTACCACGAAAGATTATTTATTATTACCAAAGCCGAACAGTAAAACCAGATTGAAATATCACTATTAAAAGATAATATATAAAATTACCTTCCATCTTTCAATATTGCGTCGTTTGTTGGTTTTATTTTACCCAGAAAAATTCTTCTTACTTTCATTTTATATGTTTTGACTTTGGAGACTGAAAGTCATAAATACATATCAAAAGGCGTCACAGCAGAAAAAGCTTCAAATACCGCTTCACAAAATAATAAATTCCAAAATAATATTGTTCAATGACACGTATTTTACCAAAAAATATTTGACATATTGCCAATATTGAATGCTTACTTCCAAGAAAACCTTATGCTCTCTGTTTCAGAAAAAAATCAGTATCTCTTTCCAATGTAAGTACGCGATAGAGCGTTTCCAAATACGCATATAAATGTTTTTTATTATAATAAACGAATCCCTTAACGATGATGAGTAGAAATTTACGAAATCGATTTTCCATTGGATTTTTCCATCTGCTAACTTATCTGATGTGATTTTAAATACAGTTTTTTTTTTAATTTAAAAGAAATTGTATCGAGAAGATCGTACAGACACACGACTCATTTATCGACTGCAGAAACGGGCGGTCCGTTTGATAGATTCGCCTATCTTAACAAACGGATTGCAATCTTTGGAGCACATACGTCGGGTGGGAATGGTGTCCTTGTAGTATCGGTATTTAATGGAAGATGCTCTTAGGAACTAGCGTCAATTATCCCTTCTGCACCGATGCACAGTCGGGAAATACGCCAAACGCGCGCCCAAAAGTTTCACACGGCTGATATTTGTCACATTAGAACGGATCGCTTTTACGATTCGTTCTTGTATTCAAAATCTCGGCAGTGGAATGATCTGCCGGCCTCTGTGTTTCCTCCCTTCTACAACATGAGTCCCTTCAAGATCCAGGTTCACTCCATCCTATCCTCTAAAAGTCCCTCCACACAGCATCCCCAAAGATTGTATAGGCCCTGAGGGAAATTATTTCCCTCAGGGCCTCTTGTGTGGAGTTATTGTAAAATAAAAGTTTAAAAAGATTATTCGAAAATAAAGAATTAAATTGTTTTTGTCGGAAAATTAGAAACTAAATAAATTGTGAAATCTACTTTTTTATATGAATACCGCACAAGAGTCCCAAGAGCCTGGAGACAGTGAGACTATGGCATTCCCAATTGGGGAATGTTGTGAGGCTGAAGGTATTGGGGAGGGGAAGGAGAAGAGGGAGAGGAAGGTGGGGAAAAGAGGAAATACCTGGCTATTCAGATTTGGTCACCAAACATGGCTAAAAGCCATTTCAAGCAACGTTTCAATTCTGAATGGTGGTCTTTCAACAGGGCGATACTGAGATTATCTTCCACTCTTCTTCCAATCTTAAGGGTAAACAAAACGTGATAGCACTCACAGATTACAGAACTTAAGTATTTTAGACTACAACACTTCTAGCACGTAATTCTTTTAAATACTGATGAATATTTTGTTGATGGGGGCACATACAGAAAATGAAACGGAATAAATTATTATTGCAAGTTTAAAGCTCAAGTCCACCATAAACTTATAAAAGTTCTGTACGTCATGTTAGTGTTACAATAATATTTCGCATTTTTTAAATTTTTTTGAAGGACAAAAATTTATTCCACTTTATATTCCGTGTACACACCCGCCAACAAATAATACATTTTCATATTTAAAAGATCACATGGTAAAAGTGTTTTTTTTTCTTCTAAAATATTAAAATTATCGAAAATGTGTTCACTAAATGTCTACTTTTACATTTTATTTCAACGTGTAACTTTATATTGGTCTTAAAATACTTCTGTTTCTATTTCTAATTATGTTATCTTAATTTTTAATTCTTAACAGCAATATTATATAAAACAAACTTTGACCGCCATAATAAGGGCATGTGCCTTGTTTGGCAGTTGAAAAAAATGAAAAAATGTTAACTCTGTATCAAACTTAAAAAATTAATAAATAAATATAAAAAAAAATAAATAATAATAATAATTATACCATTTAGGCATTTTAAGTTTTTTTGATTTTTTCCAGAATGTAATTATTTTGATTATGTAACGATTGACCATCTTTTAAAGTGACCAACATCTCGAACGATGAATATTCTGCATAACCATCGTTCTAAAAAAATAATTAATACTTTCCCGAAGGAAAGTTAAATCCCAGAGGAATTGTCCAGAAGGGGCATAATACAAATGCGTATTGTAAATAAATTAAACGGATTACTCTAATTTCGCACACAAAAAATCACGGAAGAATGATATCATATTAAATACATTTTACACAAGTTTGCTAATCATAAGGTTGAGGTTACGTACAAATTTGATACTTTTTATATCCCTAATTGCAAAACCAATTCCAAACAAAACTCTTTTATCTACAGATCTACATACTCATTAAACCTAAATTATTACCACATTAACATTGTTAACTCAACTATACGTGATATTAAATTAAAATCCATTACACGACCGCTCTCAAACCACCTTTCCATCTACTCTAGTCCTTTGTACCTTTATCCCACTCCTATGTTTCACGGCCTCCATGGTTGAGGGGTAAGGCTCTCGACTACGAATCCGAAGCTCGCGGGTTCAAATCCCGGCGTGCGCAAGTAATTTTTATTTAATTAATTTGTGTTGTTTCACAATTAATTCATTTAAAAAATAATATTTGGTATATTTGCGCACGTTCCATAGTGGAAGATTCTCTCAGTATCGCCCTGGTGAAAGACCACCATTCAGAATTGAAACGTTGCTTGAAATGGCTTTTAGCCGTGTTTGGTGACGAGATCTGAATAGCCAGGTATTCCCCACCTTCCTCTTCCGCTTCTCCTTCCCCTCCCCAATACCTTCAGCCTCACAACATTCCCCAATTGGGAATGCCATAGTCTCACTGGCTCCAGACAGTTGGGAGCAGTTGGGACTCTTGTGAGGTATTCATGTAAAAAAAATAAAAATAATAATAAATATTATTTACCATCAGCAGTGGGAAAGTTTATAACTGACATGATTTATTATTTTTATTGTTATACACGAGTAAATTATGGATTTGCTGTTAACTTTCCCAAAAAAAAAAAAATTTATTAGAAATTCCACTGAACGAAGGGCAACAACAAATAGTTATTAATTGTACCGGTGTACATTATTCAAACCTCGAATGAGTTATATTTCCACGGCTCCCGGCCGTTGAACCCGAATAAATATAATATAGGTTTTGCAAAATCAAAGTGAAACAATCATTGTGTTTTAATCGTTCATCAGTGCATTTAGATAAGATATTGAATAAATACCTGTGTGCATTCCGATCCTCAGTCTAAGCTGCTCCTTGGGCCGGTGCGGGATGACGAATTTGTGCACGTTTTCCAGGAGGGCCAGCGACATGCGCGCCACCTCTCGGGCGTGCGTGTTACCATTCCTCATCGGTAGGCCTGATACCACCATGTAGGCATCTCCAATTGTCTCCACCTGGAGACAAATCCAAGAATAAATATACTGTAAGAAGATTAACAAAGACACGGATAATGGTTTACAAGAATAGTGTATTTTCACTATTCCTATTAAAAGAAGAAAAAAATAACGATAATAATAGTATTTTCATTTTACTTTTCTGATAAAGAATACATTTTATTTAATTATTTAAAATTTCACATTTATGATTTGCCGCCGAAATGATATGTTTGTACGGAGAGCGTTTGTGACGTCACGCCATCCACCGTTGGTAGGGTGCCGGAGACAGTTGAGCAGCCAGTAGCGTTAGCTACGTTGATCTAAATTATAAATAATAATAATAATAATGTTTTATTATCCCTTTTTTTTAAATAATAAATAATGATATCCTCACTGGGATTTACCGTGCTGAGGATTTTATTTATAAAATAGTTTAAGAAATTTCGGTTTCAGATATTTATTAAAATCAATAATTATGAATGACAATTTAATAAAAATATTAATTTTTAGTACGATGATTAGAATCAGAAAATTAAACCTTAAATCTTGATTAAATTAAGATTATTTAATATGTAAAATCTACATGTTTCAGAAGCAAAGTTTCCCCCGTCAGGATAAACAATGTACCTACTCAAAATAATGACAAGTATAGAAAAATATTAACAAATTAGAACGAATTAAAAACACAAACAAAAGTATAAATAAGTGACGAAAGTAGGTAAGTAATTAATTAAAGATGAAACAATATTGAAATATAAAAAAATATTATAAAATACTAAATTGTAATGGAAATTTTAAAAATAAATTATTTGTATTATTAATATAAATAAAATATAGAAAATACCTTGGCATAAAAAAATAATTAATAATAGTTAATATTATGAAAATTTATATTAATAATATTATAATTAATGTGAAAATAAATTTAAGAGATAACTAATTTTAAAAAAAAAACTACAGTTAATAATTTTTAATTGACACTTTTTCAAATTTTTAAATTTATCTTAAATCTTCAACTAATTTTTAATTAACACTTTTTCTAATTTAAAAAATTTAAAATTTATCTTAGATCTTCAGCTCATTTTTAATTGACTATTTTTCTAATTTTAAAATTTATCTTCAATCTTCTACTCACTTTTAATTGACACTTTTTCTAATTTTAAACTCATTTTTAATCGTATCTTTAGTGTGTGAAGACAGGGCGCGAAAATGAAGAACGAGGAATTACGCTGTAAAGCGACTTTAACGATTGCTCGCAAATCACTCACCGTGGGTTTCATTCTACCTTTTGTCAATTATTAATGCTGTTATTATACACAATATGATTAATTATTGAACATGATAGCTAATTTAATAACTATGGATACATAGGTACGCATCCCATATTGATAACCATAGTAGATATTGAATGAATTATGTATATTTAGATTGGATTAGCTGTGAAAGGTCCTTTCGTTATTGAATAAGTTCACACAATCCCAATCCACTTTCCATTATTGACTTTAATAATATGTCTTCTGGAACTCGGTTACTTTTCAAGCTAAATCTTCTAAAAACTCTTTCGAAAACATAACTTGAATATTATTTTTGGTGCTGAAATTGCGTGTTTTGAGCCAAATGAATGCACGGTTCAATGAATACGAGCAAAATAAACACTGCGCTTTCATCGATGCTTAAAAATTGAAAAAAAGACGTTTATTGGAATTCCTGAAAGCGCATGTATGATATATTCATAGCTTCTATCAAGCTATAACCTGGTATCGTATATTATATCCAAGTATTAAGCTCCATAATCAATATCGATATTAAACATCGACAATTCCAGGCTGGTTATCGACCATTCGATACAAATATTGACATTCTACAGCAGATGTGAGCTACTACTAACAAAATGCATGAATGTGGAAAAGGTGTGTCTTCGTTCAAATTATTGATGTAAATATATGTAGTTTTAAATGGGCTAATGCAATATACCTTTTTTGTTATTGTTGAAAATATGTATTTTAGGGCATTAACTATTTAACAATTTCTGGACATTTCGGTTTTGAAGAGTTTTAATTTCCCATGTACATTTGTTACTTAACATCAATAATTTGGTACCGGTTTTGACACTTCCGTGTCATTCACTGGCGATCTTAATTTTGACTCTTCCCACCCCCTCCTCCAAATCACCACCCCACTATCCTCACCTAATAATATCTAATTTCTTCTGCTTGGAGAATTAAAAGAAAATCACTACAGGTGTCCTCGTACCCATAAAATGAAAATTACCCAACCTTGTTGTAACTTAAAGTATCCACAATATATACAGCGCAGTGAGGACTATCGTCTGGTGTTTTCGTTATATCGATATACAAGCGGGAAGTACCCCAAAAAACGTGTTAAAGTTTCAAAAAATTTCTTGGTGAATTTGCCGCGATGTAAGACGAATTTGACGCGAGACTCAGAATTTAAACTTTAAATGTCAAAATACCGAATTCACTAACTACTTACAAAATTTGAGGCATTGTGTATTTGAAATCGAGAGCAAAATTGTGCATTATATTTTTAATTTCTTCAAATGATTATTATTCACTTTGTGGCGTCATTATTAATTTAAACGTATACTTACTAACTAAAACAAATACCAATTAAATAATGTATTCATATATTCCTGATGATAAAAGCATCGCTTTCGAAACATTTAGATATCAATGTGTATTTATAAAGTGGTGAATGCTAAGTATATTTTTAAAAATCATTTATCATTTTATCCGAAGGTCGCGGGTTCAAATCCCGGCGTGCGCAACCAAATTTTATTAATTTAATTTGTATTGTTTCACAATTAATTTATTAAAAATAATATGTGATATATCTGCGCACGTTCCAGAGTGGAAGATACTCTCAGTATCGCCCTGGTGAAAGACCACCATTTAGAATTGAAACGTTGCTTGAAATGGCTTTTAGCCGTGTTTGGTGACCAGATCTGAATAGCTAGGTATTTCCCCACCTTCCTCTTCCCCTTCTCCTCCCCAATACCTTTCACAACATTCCCCTTTTTGGGGATGCCATAGTCTCACTGTCTCCAGGCGGTTAGAAGCAGTTGGGACTCTTGTGCGGTATTAATATAAAAAATAAAAAAAATCATATTTTTCTTATTTTCAGAAAAATGATAGAACCGGCAAAATAGGCTGCCATATGCCAGCTTTGTATGATTTTTATTTAATTAATACTACTGTAATGTCTCTGCCTTATACTTTATTACAAAAAAAAACAAAAATTCATGATTTTTAAATTTTATTATGCACACCTTTCCAAGACAATCTTTTAACTAAGTTTACAGTCGTATGCTGACTAAATCCAATTATAAAGCTTGTTCATATGTAAACAATTGTTCTGACTTAATACGTATCCATAAATTATGTTATCTAATAATTCAGTTGGATATACGATCCGCACTTTAGTAAAACATTTACTTAGTTAAATAATTAGAGTTTTCTTATGATTAATGAAATTACCGATACTGTCTAATTGGGCATTACGCTGAATGATTACTGCTATCTACCGTTATGTTAACTAAGGAAAATGGTGTTCATCTAACTTAATCCAATTTATATCGGAGGCTCTGAAAAGGATATTAGGATATCAGATGGGTTCGTCGAACCCTTATCTTAAGGTTGATCGGTGATTAAGTGTTCTAGTTAACTGGATCAATATTCTGTTAATGTCGTCGTATTCACCGTAAGTCCTTTTACGAGGATTATGACCTTAATATTTACAGTTTACTACAGCCTCGTGTGTAAGTAGTTATGGTGTAATCTTATAATTCTATATTAAATCCACAACACGCTAAAGGCAGGTACTTTCAGGGCCGTTTCGTACACAGTAAAATAATGATAATAACGTATTTGTTTTATTTTTCAAATGCATTAGAGAAATATGTCAATATAAGAAATCAATATTTCAATTGCAATTCGTAAAAAATTCCTTGACGAATAGCTTTTCAAATACTTTTTTTCTACAGTCGTTGCAATGCACACTTCGGCGCCCTAGAGCCTAGCCTAGAGACGAGTTACTAGATAAATTTTACCAGCGCAATAGAAGACGTAATTTATTAGTACATTTTATGGGTAATTTTTAAGTGATTTAGTGAATATTTCAAGGAAATTTAAATATAGTGTTTATTTCAACACAGTCTATATCTATTAATTGTTTTTGTGTTTAATTCGTAGAACTCCATTAAATTTTTTAAAAATTTAATGTAAATCAAATTTAATAATGTTTTTATTAAGTTCTGCAAGTATTTTTAGTTGTTATTATTGCGACAGCTGTTTCGGCGTTTAAGGCCATTTTCAAACTGTGGTTAATCCACATTGCGACGACTTATTTATATGATTTAATTTACCCCCACTCCTTTAAAATTTGGATGGATGGGTAATGATTTATTATCGGTAAAACCGATATTAAAATTTTTTAAATTCTTTAGAATTTAAATCTGCCTTTTTGGCAGTCACTTAAAGGACGGATAATTAATAGATGGATTCCTAAAAATTCTAGCCTTTTCCCTATTAGAGATTCAACCAAATGGCTTCCTTTTTGTATTTTCTATTGCAATTCAATATGGAGCCACCTCCTAACGAAGGTCGCTTACTGTGTTTGGCGTAGTATCACTGCACTTTGTAGTACAGAAAGAAGGATATCCATCCCTGTTCATAATAATCTACTCTAAGTTGCGTTAATTTATCTCGATCTTTCCTTTCGTGAAAAAAAAAATTATTTTCTAATTTTTAAATTTCGAATTAAGCGACAAAAGTGAAGATAAAGCAATTCATAAACTATGTCATTAAATCTTAATTTTTTTAGGTGTAATATTCGGCTCTTTTATTCTAGAAAACTTTTTTTATTGCTGTGAGAGAACACGCAAACAGATATGCGTACACAAATGCAATCAATACAAGAAAATTTTTTTTTATCACTGTTGGCCTCAATCTGTAGAACTCAACTTTGAGTGTTGTGGTTTCATAACAACTGTTATCAACCTAGAAATTGTTTACCTACTAAATGTTTTATGATGAAAAAATATTGCCAATTTGAATGAAGTTTTTATAGGAACGTCGAACATAGAGTTCCAAAAGAAATTGTAAACCTAAAATGTTTAACGAAATTGGGGTTAAGTTTCTACTCAAGAATTTAAAAATTTTCAATTTTTCCTTTTTTTACCATTAACTCCACACAGGAGGCTCTGATAACAGTATCATCTTTGGGGATGATGTGAGGAGGGTATTTTTGTGTAAAGGAACGAGAGGATTTTTTAGTAAAAAAGGGTATGAGAGGTGGGTAGAAATCTGGTCAGTGTATCCATCCCTCCCATAGCGGTGAAAAGCGATGGGTGGAGAGAGTTCAACTGGAGTCAAGGGGTCTTCCTCAACCGGCCTCCCTGATTCAGCCCATAACGTAGCGAGTGAGCAGACGCATCCGCCGTCAAGACCTGAACAAACCTCACCTCATGAACCCGAGTACCCCTGCTAAGTCACCAAAAGTGCATTGCTAGTGGGGATCTATGGCGGAAGTATTGGTAATCTAATGAATGGTTCCCGGGGCGGCGGTACCCATATTCGCTTTCCAAATTGATAAAAGCGTGGCATTTGATTTGACAAATATTATTGAAGGAAAAGAGATACTTAGAAGAACAAAACAAAAAGTGGGGAAACGCCATGGATTCAGAAGGCTTTGAGTTTGGTTTTGGGATAGAGAAATGTTTGTGCAAATGATGCATGGTGATGAAACAGAACGAGATTTATACTATTTTAGAATCCATTTTTAATTGTTGTACTTATTACTTGGTTGTTATACAACCACCAGCCAGATGAACTGTGTAATCTCCATTAGGAGAATGTTGGAAGCCTTAAGAAAGTGTGATAGAAAAGTCAAAGGTAAGACTCCATTTAATAATTTTCATTATTAAATGGAGGAAATGAAAGGCGGCTAGTTTGTGTTACTAGTTTATTACGGCCAAGTACTATACAGGCGGACTGAAGCCCGCAGCTGGTCGTGCCATTTGCTGCCAAAGCACTCATCAGGGTGACTTACTAATTAAAAAAACAATTAAATTCAGTGCAGAGATTTCCAGCCTTGACGTCATTGCCAGTAACTCTCGCCATCCGACCAGATCACCTCATGTAAGATGATTTTCCATCTCCCCTTATTGTGTTGTTCAAGCCCTTGTTACATTTGCATTACCCGGTTAGAGATTTGAATCAGAAAGAGAGAAATTTTACGATAGAATCATGTCTAGAATAGGACCTTTTTACTAACTACTCGATTGTTCTTAACCTACAATGTTTGTCTGACCTTACAATAAACTCTGAGTATGAAAGCACTTCACTGTAATCATTTAACGTAGAATTAGAAACGCCCTCAACCCAATTATAAGATTGCGATCGATCCACGACCTGAATTGAACGATGAGAAGCTAATGTCCCTGCCGATCTGAGCTAAGCTAATGTCCAGAGCAGACTTCACATCTAAGAAGCCATCTCCAGGGTAAGTCCTGTCGATGTAATTGTCTCCTATAACTTCCCCCTGTAACCTAACCTTCCCCATCTCCATCCCTTTGTCTGTCTTTTTTATAACAGTTCTTTGAATCTAGTTTAGAAAGCTCATCCCATCTGCCTGATATAAGAATGTATAAATATATTGTAAAAGTAGCACTGTAGGATACCACTGAATGGAGTTATTTAATCATTTTAAATTTTATTTATAGTAAAGCGCACTTGAAGTGAAATAATACAGAACTGCGCTATATAAATGCTTTGTTAATATTATTATTATTATTATAGGTAGCCTTGCAGTCTTCTGGATATTCAGATCCTGTCAGTAAACATATAAATCTAAACTCGTTTCAATTACGAATGGGGATTTCTCATCAGAGCAGCGCTGAGAGTTTTTCACTGTGGCTCGTATTATAATTCTACAAAGTATTTTTAGTTTTGGACACAGAAAATATTATTTAAAAAAAAAATATATATATATTCTGCCTCTATCATGTTTTAAACATGCCACCTTTTGTATCTAGGGAAATGGAGTTTACCACTCTATCATATAGGTCACCAAAAGCTAGAACACAATTGTGGTTTATAATCTCGTTATTAAGTCATCACTGGCAACACTCGACGTCTATGACAATTTGTAGGAATCCGACCGAATCACACCGTTAATTCCTCGAAAATTAGGAGTACCGGAATACCACTATACCCGCCATGTCCATAAGCCAATTTACATCCCAACCACAACAAATACTCTGAGGTCCACCAGGAACACATAACGGGGTTCGTTTAGCATGTGAATATCGGAACATTCCGGAAATATTCTGAATTCACGTGTGTGATATCAATTTAAGATTAATTTTATGAGAGATCTTTATTGGAACTTTAGAATTAATTGTCTAAAAATTTATTGTCGTATTTAATGACCAAATCTGAAAAGTCAGGAATATTTTAACCTTTGTCTTCCCCATCTCCGGTTCTCTTTCTCTACTTTTTACAGCCTCGCAAACTAACTGACTAATTAACCATCACACCGTTTCCCCACAGAGGTAGGGAGAGAGAATTCGATCAAAGCATACACTTATTGCTCTATTCACATTCACACATCGTCTCATACATTCTCTTCTATTATTCTGACTTCTAATATGGTCTAATATGGTCTTCGTAATCCATTCTGAGATATGGAATACGAACTTGGGGTCACACAAGCTTTACGTATATTAAGTATGTCCAAAATTTACAAACTGCGATAATTAAAAAAATTGTCACACCAAAGATATACAGACAAAGAAAAAATTTAAAAATATTATACGGTGCTGAGGGCCTACTTCCTGTAAAAGGTCTCCTATGGTACATCACTATTATAGATAACGCGGGAGAAAGCCAATACAAAAAGCCACTGGTGCACAAACAAAGCACTAGATTCACTGAAAGAAGAGGCCTAAAAATTCCAAAAATTTCAAATAAATATGGATGTCGAACTCTTGAATACGTAGTGCCAGTGATTTTCAATAAATTTAATGAAAGCTATAAATTGGAGGAAAGTAAGAGGCTTTGCGTGAAATCGATGAAGTTATGGATTTTAAATGAGCAATCTATGTATCTTTAAATTTTAATCTACGTATACTTAATGGCTAAGTTAAATTATGTGCCTATAATGCTTACGTCAAATGTAAGTACCTATTTTATTTAAGATTAATATATACTTATTAAACCAAAAAGAGAAAGAAATGTTTGTATGTATTACTATTACTATTAGGACTAATTAATTTTTGTAGAACCTGCAGACAAGCTGTCATGTGACCGTTTTGCAGGACTACATATTTTGCACCTTTCTTTATTTTACCATGCATGTATTTATGTTCTTTGGATGAATAAATAAAAAAAAGCAAGTATATAATTCAATTGAACGTGTCATGTCTTACTCCGCTTCTTCTTCCATTCTCATTCACGTCAGATATTATTCTTTTTTTATTAATTATACATGCCCAAACCATTTAAAATTTGCAAAAATTCAACATTTTTCTTACAACCGCACATGGTTTTACCACACATTCGCTTCAGAGATTTCATTTCTACAGCATCCAGTTTACTTTCATCCTTCCCCTTTCAGTTTCATGCCTTACTGCCATACCAGGGGTGTTAATTGAAGTTTGCCGTTTTTACTCATAGATGTCGCTAGATATATGTATACATTTCTATGATTTGACATTTATGTCCTATTTTTCTATGGACATTAACCTTCAAAAATACACAAGTGACATTCTGCCAAAATAATAGTGTCATAGTTGGTTACCTCAGTGAATATGTCGAGTTTCGTTCTAAGTAAATCGCTTTTGCGGCATTCGTTGCTTTTTTTATTTCATCAAAAGAAAAAAGCAGTTGAAGCTCATCTGTTGCTGATAGAAACTTATATTGAACATGTTCCAGTGATTAAAACATGTGAGACATGGTTTCGTCAATTTAAAAGTGGAGATTTTGATTTAACAGACAATGAACATCCTGGTGCAACGAAAAAGTTCGAAGACGAGGAATTGCAGGCGTTATTGGATGAAGACCCAACCCAATCGCAACAACAATTAGCCCAAACACTTAATTGTGACCCGAGGAGCAATTTGCCAACGTTTAAAAGCCA
The DNA here is from genome assembly GCA_022606495.2 of Halesus radiatus. Classification (NCBI taxonomy): domain Eukaryota; kingdom Metazoa; phylum Arthropoda; class Insecta; order Trichoptera; family Limnephilidae; genus Halesus; species Halesus radiatus. Next base: position 16,029 of record JAHDVE020006525.1, read on the forward strand.
TGGGAAAGATCCAAAAGTATGGAAAATGGGTGCCACGCCAAATGAACGAGAGACAAATCGAAAAAACCGCCAAACCGCCAAACCGCCTCATACAGCTAAAGTAGTGAAGAACACTCTCAAAGCATTGAATTGGGAAATATTATCGCACCCACCGTACTCTCCAGACCTTGTCCCGTCCGACTATCACCTTTTCGCATCGATAGGACACTCACTCGCAGAGCAGCGCTTCGCCAATTTTGAAAAAGTCGAAAAATGGCTCGTCGAATGGTTTGCCTCGAAAGAGAATTTGTTTTTTGGAATGGTATCCATGATTGCCTCAAAGATGGGAAAAATGAATAAAATCCGATGGTCAATACTTTGAATAAAAAAAAATTGAGATTCCCTTGAGAATTAGGCGTTTTCTTTATTGAAAAAACCGGAAAACTTCAACTAACACCTCTGGTACATCATGGTTGGTATAAGGACTCCACTGTGGACTGCCGGCTTCGCTTATTTGAACTTAGCCTCACAACATTCCCAAAATTAGGGAATTTTATTTTTAAATTGTGAGGAATAGTCCCACCCACTCCGGACAGATTTATTGAACGTTGATCAAAATAAAATGTCCAGTCACAGCTATTGCGTAAAAGAAATATGCTTGTGATTTTGGTATCGCGTTTAATGTGGTCAAGCAGTTTGGAAATGGCTTTGAACGCCGAAACATTTGCCATAATGATAAAAAAAAAACTAAACTACTTTCAAAATTTTATAACATTATTAAATTTGATTTACAAAAAATATATATATATATATATATATATATATCTATATACTAGCTGGTGTGTACCTGGCCTTGCTCGGGTACAATAATTGATTTGACAGCGAAAGTAACAATCTCCAAATAAAGATACATTCATTTGAATATTTTATTTCATTCCAAACGTTTATTTTTTTCAAAACATATCTAAATCATAAAATTCTTAAGTAGGTAGTTACTCGTGTTTTCCGTTTTGAATATATTCTACCCAAAAAACCTTGTTCGTTTGAATATGGGATCTGTGGCTAACCATAGTGTTATATTTATGGGCTAACCTAAATAAAACATGGCGGGTGTAAAGTTTTTCATACTAATTTTAAAACGTTATGGCAACAGTTTTACATATTGGATTTCATTCAAACTACTTTCTTCCCGGAACTAATAAAAACAAACTGTGGTTATTTCAGCAAAACCGGTCCAGTGATTTTCGAGAACATCTAGGACAAACAAACAAACTTATATTGATTTTTGATTTTTGCAAAATTGAACCAAAAACATGCTAATTTGACACCTTGGCCGGGGTTATTTCATTTACCAAAATTAATAATAATATTTAGTCGACCATTCGACAGAAATTACTCTTAGTTGTGTATCAATCACTGAGAGTTTTTTAGGCACAAATTAACGTAGCAATCACTCAGTTTGAATGGTGAAAGCATTTCAGGCATTCATTTTATAATACATCCCACTTTACTTAACCATCTTGATTGTTCGGAAGATGCATCTCATTAATCTTATATACCTACTAGTGTTATATCACTTAGCACTAGGACTCCTTACACCAGTTGCGTGCATTAAATAAAGGCCAAAAAGCTGCGCCCATCCTAGAATTTTTTTATTTCATAAAAACCTTTTGTTTTACCTTATTTTCATTTTACCTATCGAGGTGCTCGTTATAGGATGAGATTGGATATTTAAATGAATAGAATTCTTATTTACTTCATCAACTTTATTTCACTTTAGACACACGCGTTTTACTCCTTCTGCAACGAATGAGTAAAACGCGGGAGATTTTAATATCTAGGGATTATGAATGACTGCAAGCCAACGTCACACTAAGCCGAATGTCAGTTCGATTTCTCAAATGCCCCAACATTTCTTTCGCTGCTGAACACGCATGCGCGTGTAGTATTGAAAGTATTGAGAAAAGTTGCCAGTGGTTTTATTCCATAACCACAGTTCCTACATACCCGTAGCGATTTTTATGTAATTTTCAGCCAGAAATAGCTGAGAGGACTGTCAGCGGAATCATTTATTTGCATATCAAAAACGTTTGGAATTTTTCATGTCGTGGTGGTGAAAATCATTCTCCTGGAAGCTACTGCCTATCTTTGATTAAAGAGCAATGTACGCCACTGTGTTATATGAATGGGTACTGATTCAATACCATACTGATGTATGAGTCGCATTGTACAGGGTGGTCGTGAATGCCGTCTTTTAGACATTGCTATGAAATATGTTACTTAACCTAACCGTTATTTTTTTATTTATCCAGAATTAACTGAAACAACACAATGTCAAAGTATTTAGACAAAAAAAGACCGAGTGTTTGTAAAAGCTGTGAATGGTGTATTTCATCTATGGATTGCGTACTTCGTACAAGGAAAGCATTGCATGCATTGCAGTGGAAGAGAGCTTTTATGTAGTATATTTGCGACACGTTTCAGAGTGGTAGGTAGTGTCAGTATCGCCCTCGTGAAAAACCACCATTCAGAATCAAAACGTTATTTGAAATAGCTTTAGCAGTATTTGTTGACCAGATCATAATAGCCAGGTACTTCCACACCTTCCTCTTCTCCATCTCCTTCTCCTACTCAATACCTTATACCTACCCCAATTAGGGATGCCACAATCTCATACAAGCAGCCGGGACTCTTGAGTAGTATAACATTAAAAAAATTAATATAGCTAACTGAAAAACAATGATCTTTTTCTCAACCAAGACTCTACTAATTATGCGTACCATTCTCCACTGTCGAAAATGTCAGAACTTATTATCTCAAACCAGGACCTTGAAATTTTTGGTGCTAGTCTAAAAAATTTGTCAGACTGAACGAAATAAAATTTTGAATACTTAGGATATATAAAATAATAGCAAAACGTTGTTCGGGCTTTGACTTGCATGATCCCGCAAATGTATATTTTTATTCTAATTTTGTCATTGCTTCATTCATGTATTATCTTACTGATATTTTACTTTTGCTCTTGCTTATTTCTATTCGTGTTGTTTATTTTGAGGAATTGAACAATGATCCAAAAAAATGTATTGAAAATAATCACTTTATTATAAACCAGTAATTTAATATTTTTTAACGCCAACAGGTTTCGCATATACCAAGCTTCGTTCATCACTAACTAATAATACGCGAAGAGCTATCGGTTATATATATGTATGTGTACAGAAAACAATGGAGTGAGATACAGTGCTACTACCGCTGCAAAAAAAATAAAATCTATGTATTACTTGATCATAATTGTCCTGACAAAGCTTACTCTAAGCGAAACCGGTTGGCATTCATATAAAATAAATTGATGATTTATGATAAAGTTATAGTTTTATTTTAATATGATATCAACCACAAGGTGATTGCTTCTTATGAAAATACAATATAATATTATCATGTAAATTAAAAGTCACGGTATTTGGAAAACTTTGATGGTGAGACAAATAAAATTGTAATCTAATATTTTAATTATGTAAATAAAATATTGGAGCTTACAATTAAACCTATCGTAAAAAAATGTTCATTTAAGCCTGTAATTATTTGGGGATGCATGTAGGTACTGTGAATTAAGAAGAAAAAAAAATGGAATTCTCTGTACGTAATATATTTTACCCAGCAAATCATATTTCTCGCGAGGGCCCTGTGGAAGATATTAGCGGAAGCATATGGCCCAGGTCCTCCCGCTTGCAGGCTGAACATCGCAATTCCATTTCTGAGTGAACATTGATTACCTGGAGTTTGATTTGGAGAGGGACATTATCTACGTGCAATAACTGTAAATACACCCCCGTTCAATCGACGGTTCCTAGAACATTTTAGGTGCTTACTAGTGAGGCGACAAATTTGGTGGTTTATCTTATTATTTTAACAATTTTATTTCACATCAATATAACAGAACAAATATTGAGGAAAGAGTAATAAAAGTTCCCATAAACTGCTTTTTAGTATTCAATTTTGTAATAATTATTGAAGCTGGTAAACCTCATTGTAATATATTTTTAAACATTGAAAATAATATTAAGAATTATCAAAATAAAACAAGAAACCGAAAAGAAAAAGATAGTGGCAGCAACTGGGATTCAAACCCCGGACCTCGTGGTCTATCCGGTCAAGATGCATTTTATATTTTTACTTTAATAAGTTATTCAACAATTGAATATTAATCCTAGACTTGGAGAAAAAATCGAACAGAAGTCCCATTTAAATGACATTATCTAAAGATTACAAATAAATAAAGACAGAATCTTGTAGTCATGATAAAAAAAGGTGGCAGTCAAAAATATATGGGAATTAACGATTCTTAGAAATCGAAGTATGATACCGATGAAAATGACGGAATGAATTGGGCTAGTTATAGCTCAGTGGATTAGAGCGCAAGGTCCTGGGTTCGAGTTCCAGTTGCTGCCGTTATCTTTTTCTTTTCTGTGTCTTTTCGGTTTTACTTGTCCTTTTTGAGAGTTGTTAATATTATCTTCAATGATTAGAAAATACTTTTTAGTAGTTTGTCAACGGGTGCTTTTACGGGTGCACATTAACTCTTCCATTGTTGCTTATTAGCCTTAAATACTTATTTTTATATCTCACAACACAATTCTACAACCTGCAATCAACCTCGAAACTACCGGCAATCTGACTATCCTACCTAAGCTGTATTCTCCCGCCAATAATTCACCTGACAAAACCAGCTGCTTTGCTTCATTTAGGTACGCTTCGAAAATGAAGGAAATCATTACAAGAAATGCGTTGAAAAATTTCGTAATGATATTTTGTATTTGTATGGTTGAGTTTAAAATTCAACGAAATTAAAAGTTTCCAACGAACATTGAATCATTTGCTAAGTGTTCAAATTAAGCATTTAAAAAATATAATTTCTTCAAACGATTGGTATTCACTTTGTAGCATCATTATTAATAAATAACTTAAATAATATACTTTGTATTCACCACTATATTAAAATAAAAAATATCTATATACATATTTCATTCATTTGAAATATATAAAGCTTTAAACATTTAACATACAAATACAACCAGTTTATAATTAAACAAATCTGAAATTATAAAAAGCGTTAATATTGAATTAAATTTAATAAATAATTAAATATTTAAAAAATAGCCATATCTTGAATTTATTTTCATATTAATATTAATGATAAAAATATATTTTTTTATTTTTTTTATTTCTAATGTAAATTTGCTATTCAATGTTTCTTAATATTTTTTAAAAATAATTTTATTTAACAGTTTTGATTAATTACTTACCTGCTTTAATCAATTTTTGTTTTTGTTTATAATTTATCTATTGTGTTTAGATTTTTATCATTTGTCTTAATTGACATTATTATTTTTAGTATTACCCATGACGAAGAAAGCATCCCTTATCATGTGTTTACATCACTTTTATTTGTTGTATACTTTTGCGTCCGGGTTTCACCACTGCCGTAGCTTCTTCAGGACATTGTATTACTGGACTATGAACTAAGATATGTTGTTGAACAAATTATATTATTTAATTAATTTATTTTTAAAATAATTACTTCATCAATCCATATAGCGGTAGCTCTCAGAGAGGTAAACTCTGTTACCAATCCGAAACAAAGACTTACCCGTGTTTGGTGAAATTTCGTTCTATGAGATATCTTCATCGGGGATGCCATAGTTACACTGGCTCCATACAGTTAGGTTTCTTATGCTGAATTCACCAAAAATATACTCATATTTATGACGTACATATTATATACGGTTAGCTTTGCAGATTTCTACTGTTTTTGTCAGACATTGTGACGTCAACGCATCGCGAGTAGGTCGCGTAATCATTACGAGGTGAGAAACTTTGATGTATCCGGCCATTTTAATTGTTCCATATTATTCACCTGCTTAACATGAACAATACCTTGCGACTCGAGACTTCAAGAAATAACTAGAAGTATTTAACCTTTCACATAATCTGCTGTTTTGTTAGAAAATAGAATTCTTCAAAGACCATAGAAAGGTATAAGTATAAAGGGTCCAATTTAATCGGATCGACCGACGTTAATCTTTTCAATCTCTCAGGAGCATTGAATGTCAAAAGCATTCTTGGAAAACTGTGACAGTTTTGACCAATGCTATTTTTTAAAACTTTTTTCAATTACTTTTTTTAAAAAAGAAAGACAAATATTCCATGGTTACGAATAACCTGATAATATTTGAAAATCTCCTACCACCATCACAGTAAGCGCAAGATTTGTGTCGTAAACGGAGGACTTAGCCAGCTGAGGAATTGAACTCACGACGCCTGGGTGAGACCCAAACGCGATGCCAACTTAGCCACTGACCGGTCTACTGGCTTTACTGGCGATAATGATCCCATGAATTATTGACTTTCATCAAATAAAACTATTTATTGTAAATAAACACCCATGAAAACATAAATCACAAATACAAATAACAGGCCACTCACTCTAAAGCATATTTTGTGGGAGAAGCCACAAAGTTGACAAATATACAGATTTTTTTTTTTACCAAAATTTTTGGCCATAGCTTGGGCGTGACATTTTGAAAACTTTAAAATTAAATATAAATTATCATCACAACGCAATTTTATAAACTTTGATTAAAGTGTTTTTGCGGAGTAGCACAGTGATCCCAAATAAGGCTGGGACAAAAAACAATTATTGTCGCCCAAGTAATTAACGTTCCTGTATATTAGATGTTCAATACATGGGCCCATGAGCAAAAAAAAATATTCCTTTGATATAGTCACGATGAACAAGGTTATTAGCCTAGATACATTCTGTAATCGGAAAGTGCACCCTCATTTAGTTGTTCTGCAATGCTCAGAGCGTTAGCATTAGTAGGTAGTAAATATTTATTATTTTTGTGATTGTTTCGAGAGTGAAGCCATTAACCAAGATACGTATATTATTTTTGAATGATAATTTTTATTATCCTTTCTCTAGCTTGTCACACAACAGCATCTCTCGATCCGTTTCGTAAGCATATTTGAATTGTAATCTTAATAAAGTTCATCAATAGATCTACTATATAAAATATCTTCGACTAGCTCAACTCAAGGTAGATGGATGTATACGAAAAAATGATACATCCGTCGTTTAATCGTGTTGTCAGTTCGTTGATGGACGATTTTCGAAATTACCGCTTAGTTATCATTAATAAAAACAAATACAGAAACAGGAATAGGGAATTCAAAATAAAAACAACTCTATTTTGCTATATAAAAATACCTGGCAGTCAGGTCTATATTTTTATAGCTGCATTTAAAGGCTCTAGGAAAAGCTTTAACCTTTCTGTGGACGCCTTCAGATTATAAAAGGACATAATGAATTTGAGTGATTTTAAATGATTTCAGTATTATCAAAAAGCAAAAGGGAAATAAATAAGTAAGCAAATTGGAACGGAACCCGTTGTTGGTCGCAGAAGCTGGTGACAGGGAGGCTCCTCAGACTAGAATGCCTGTCCCCTCTGTCTTTCCAACACCCCTTGCCGTCGCTTTACCCCCTCCCCTTACCATATGGAGCGGCTAGCAGAAATACTAATCATAGACAACCAATGTTTATTTATGGTTAATTCCGAGTCTGCGGTTTGTTAACCTTAGTTGTTAGGGACTTGCTTCATAACAAGCTACTGAGAACAAAATGCTGTTGACAAAGTTAGCTGACCTGAATTACTATTTTTTACAACCTTATCTGAAGGTCTAATACAGATGAATTATACGTGAGTTAATATCCTAATGAACAGTAAGTCCCAGTACATAAGAATTTTTTTTGTGTAGCTACGAGAATTGACTGCAAGCGTCTGGCTAAAAGGCTAATATGTACACAACAACGTTGTGTAAGACGTCCTTTATCTTTCTGAAGATTGTCTCGGGTAAATCTATCTGTTTGTTATCGTGGCGCGTTTCCCACCCTTAGAATTATTTATCTGCACTGGGTTTATTGGATAAAATGTTGACTTTTGAAACAAAAAAAGTAATTCCAATTTAGTATTCGAAAGCAATTGAATTTCAAAACTTTTCAATCTTTAAGTTCACCAGCAAACTCAATTTCTGAGAAATTTCAACTGATTTTTCTGTGATCTAAGATCAATTTACGATGGATACAAAAGCGGTTATTTTGTGATTGCGAAGTATTTCAGTTAGGTGCAATTTTTTTTATTGCTATCTAAGTTATATACATTTTCTACACCAAAACCGACAAAGTGGTGATTTTTTTTTAATGATTCGCGCTGATTATTTTGAAGATTCAAATTGCTCTACTGAGACCACAGTTAGAGAGATTACTAATAACTTTGAAATTTTGGCTGGTACATTAATTCTCCGCTTCAAAATATTGTGTGAGAAATAAATTATGATATTTGTATTTAAACAGATGTATCAAAAAATTAGTTGTGCGTACGAGTACAATGTAAGTGTTTTTGATATCTTTAACGATTTTCCACAAAGTGATTATTTTCTATCAAAAAAATTAATTTCTACTTTTACTGTTTACTGAATCTGTGAAATTAATTTACCCCACTGTAATTTACCAAAAACGCAAATTGATACTGATAAATACATCTGTAAAGTAGTGGTTTCCAGATTTGTTTTATTATTTTTATTTAAGTTGAATTTATCATTAAATGAACCAATTTATCAAATAGTGAGCTGGTTAGGTTAGGACCGGTATGTCAATATACTCAGGAATGTCATCAGTCGACTTATCTTGTCAAGGCTCGTATTATAGAGCAATATCGAACGCAAATATCTCTTAAGAGGAACGGCTGCGCGGCCTGTTTCATACAAAACTGAATTTTAGATTTGAGTTCAAAATTCTCACCCAAACCGAATTATTTTTTTAAATCAAAAGGTTTTTTTTTAATATGAATACCGCACAAGAGTCCCAACTGCTCCCAACCGCCTGGAGCCAGTGAGACTATGGCATTCCCAATTGGGGAATATTGTAAGGTTGAAGGTATTGGGGAGGGGAAGAGGAAGGTGGGGAATACCCAGCTTGTCAGATCTGGTCACCAAAGACGGCTAAAAGACATTTCAAGCAACGTTTCAATTCTGAATGGTGTCTTTCACCAGGGCGATACTAAGAGTATCTTCCACTCTGAAACGTGCGCAAATATACTGTTTATTATTTTTATATTAATTAATTGTGAAACAACAAAAATTAATTAAATAAAATTTACTTGCACACGCCGGGATTTGAATCCGCGACCTTCGGATTCGCAGTCGAGAGCCTTACCCCTCGACCATGAAGGCCGAGGGGTAAGCCCGGAAATAATTTTCCTCAAGGCCTATATCATCTTTAGAGATGCTGTGTGGAGGGTCTTTTAGAGGATAGGAAAGAGTGAACTTGGGTCTTGAAGAGACCCATGCTGTAGGATGGAGGAAACACAGAGGCCGGCAGATCATTACACAGCAGAGCTGTTGAACACAAGAGCGAGTCGTAGAAGCCACCCGTTCTCATGTGACAAATGTCAATCGTGTGCGAATGTTGGGCACGCGTTTGGCGTGTTTCCCGACTATGCACCTGTGCCGAAGGGATCAATGACACTAGTTCCTCAGAGCATCTTCCATTAAAATACCGGTAAAACAAGGACAGCATTCCCACCTGACGTCTGTGCTCCAAAGATTGCAATCCGTTTCTTAAGATAGGCGAATCTATCAAAGGATCACCCGTTTCTGCACGGAATCAAGGGTTTTTTTTAGATATTTTGGGACTCCGGACCAGAGGTGGCTGCCAAATTCTACAGTGAGGCACACTTTCGATTTGTACAGGGTCAGCAGTTGTGTACTATTAAAGTATCTGCGGGATCTGTACAATACGCCCAGCTTCTGAGAGGCTGACTTTACTCGGGCTTCGATGGAGCCCCCATACCTGAGTTGGTCACTTAAGGTTACACCAAGCATATCAATGGAGGGCTTGTTGGGAAGATTGCTTCCATTAAAGGAAACTACATTGGCTAATTTGAATGTATTTGTGCACACCGATAGTACTCAAAAACTGGTTCGAACTAGTTTGAAACACCCAGTACACCAATACACGAGCAAGAATCACTTTATTCTGATTTACCCGAATTTATAGATATTTATGTATCTGTATATACTCTTTTTGTTGTTGTAGGATACTTAATAATTTTTCACTAGTCGAATTTATTAAAGAACATACGAAAAATTCATTTATGTTTACATTGCGCCTAAATGGAGAATTTAATTCTCCTTGGATAATAATGTTCCAATAAATATTAATACTGCCACAAGCACCTGCTGACATTAACTGGGAACGCTTGCAACAAGCTTCATAACAATTGTATGTTAAAGTATAAATTATTTTCATGTGTTCACATCCTTACGACCATTCTAAACAAATTTCCCTAGAGAAACTGAGATTTATAATTTGATCATTACACCAGTCTCCATTTGATGACAAGTCATCGCTGAAATTAACACATGAAATTATTTTGTTCATAATATTTTGAATACGGTTAAGCGAAATGTCGAAACGGGGAAACATTGAAATAAAAAATTAAATGTTTTAATCCCTAGGCGCAAAGATTGGCTATAGGGGTTCAAATCCCACCATTGGTATTGACGACACCAGAATAGTAATCTACTCTTAGTCTCACAAAAGAAGAATTTCTTACGTATCTTGTCATATCGATCGGGAGTTCACCGTTTACTAATATATTAGCAGAGACTTAACTATTTCGAATTAAGAACCGAAACAAAAGAATAGTAATATTTGATTTTACTATGTTATTTATAATTGTTGAAAATCTAGTCGATAGTAACTTAGTGAGTAGGATCACATCATACATTAGATCCACTTTTTTTTTTGTGCTGACGTATACCTGAATAATATGGGATATTATAGTTTTATACCAAGAATTATAGCAGTCCGCAATGGAGAGCTGATACCAACCCTGATGTATGGTATTGACTCATGAAACTGACAGAGGAAGGATGAAAATAGACTAAATGCTGTAGAAATGAGATCTATGAGGCGAATGTGTGGTAAGACCATGTATGATCGTGTAAATATATTGAGATTCGTAAAGAATGCAAGACTGATGTAAGCGTAATGGGAAAGATTTCCAAAAAGACGCTTAGACGGTTTGGGCATGTAGAGCGAATGAACAAAGAAAGGAGTGTAAGAAGAATATATGACGCAAATGTGAATGGAACAAGAAGCCCAAGACGTCCGAGGAAGACCTGTCACGACCAACTGAACCAAATACTTAAGTCAGGCCATGTCAAAAATCTGAATAATAGAAGAGAATGTATGAGACGTTGTATGAATGTGAATGAAGCAAGAAGTGTATGCCAAGATCGAGTTGTTTGGCGGTCCGTCCTCTCTGCCTACCCCTGCGAAGAAACGGCGTGATGGTTTGTTAATTAATTAGTTACCAAGAACGTCAAGATTGAACAGTGAAATAAGTAAACATCACAACATTGCCATTTTCTCAAATTCCATAAATTCATTTAAAATCCTTTTATAAAAAGCAATATCTGATGATTTTTATTAAATTAAATTAAACAACGTAAATAAAGCCTTTGAACCTTTTTTGTGACGTTATTTTGCGTTCAACATTTTAAAATCTTCGTTTGTTTGGCCTTCGTATCACTAGCGTGTTGTTGCACGCATCGAGTTTCAGTGGATAGGTAAATAAACATTGCTATCTGAAACTAAATTATTCATGACCTTATTGGGATGCACTGTGTCATGCTGTAAGAAATATTTAAACGGTAATAATACATATGATATATTACGTTTTGATGCTTGCATTTGTCTGTGTTTATAATAAACAGAAAAAATGGTTGCGTCGGTTACGATTCATCTTCGATAGCCTTATAGTTAATTTGCATAATAATATGCATCCTAATAAAACGTATCCAATTTGTAATCCATACCTAGTCCATCGACTTTACCCGCATAACTGTCTGCTGTGATTTCGCTCACCACAGATCAATTCGCACCCGCTACCTCCTGCAATATTCGTATTGTGTTCGCCACCGCCGTGGTGTTTTGTATTGTGTGATCTGCCGCAGATGAATATCGTCTGTGATTTTTTATGTTGAACTGTTGTTCATCATTTATGTGCTCAAGTACATAGACAGCCAAAGAAGAGGCTTGTGGAGAAATAAGGATCAGGGGTATGTTGGATCCCATATTACACGTTCTATTTTACCCTTGCATATTTGAGCAAATCAATTATAATTATTTTAATTGTGATAAGTAAAATTTATGAACAAGCGCACCCACATACCCGGAATTGGGAATATGGTAGATGCTAAATACATTTGAACAATAATAATTATTTTTCTTGGATATTTACTAAATTAATAGCGTACTAGCGAGTTAAGAATAAATTACTTAACAAAGAAATAAGTAAGAATTTTCTAGCAATTTTAGCAGAATTTTACTAATTCTCAGTATTCCTCTGGGTAAACTTATTAATTAAAATTAGTTTTGACACTGTTCAGTAAAATCATGACAGCTATAATTCCCATAGAACCACAGTTATTATTATGTTATGTGCCTAAGTGGCGAACTGTGAACACTGAACGTACCTACCTGCCAATATTCTGTTGTACAAATTCCGACATTTCTCAAGCTTCTCACATTAATGAACGTGGTGGCGGCTAACCTTGCTATTTTACTATTTACAAAGCGAGGGAAGCCTCCACCGCATTAAGGGTATTTTAAATCAAAACCGTGATGTTTTGCGAAGGCTTCTACTTTTTCTCATTCGTGTTAAGTTTTGTTAGAAATTTACTTTTATTTTTTTATAAACCTTGGACTACTTTTTGTACGGTTACCACATTTTAAGCAAAGAATGCTGCATTCTAAGATTTTTAAAAGTTCAGATACATCACAGGATTTCTTTAATACGTGGTGCAGCTGCAAAGTTATGTTGATCTAAAAACGTAATTTTAACGAACCAGGTTCCTTTTCAAAACTGTTTGCATTTTTATTATTTTAGGTAGTATTTACATTAGCTTCAGAAGAATCAAATTATACTTTAATATACTCAAGCTCAAGCAGAAAAATTTTTGATTTAGAAAATCTATCAAATACTAAGTTTTGTCATCATGAAATTAGCAAAAATTTTCTGTCTAGATTTTCTTAGAAGGCAACCAATTTTCCCGAAACTTCGGAGAACTCGGATGGCACCTGCATACGTATTAAAAAAAACGGTTGATTTAAATTGTTTGAAAATTTTATTGCGTTTGTTCCGATACCAATGGACTGAAAATGAGAGCCATACTAAGGTTGTTTGGTAAACCCTCTCAGGTCTACTTAGTACTTTAACTAGTTCGTTATAAACTTAGAGTAACTACTCTAAGGTTTTAAACCATCTAATACCCACCAAGTAGGCACCTACCTAGTATAATTCAAATCTTCTGGAAACTGACGATAACAGTAAAGTTGTTGCTATCGTCAACATTTCAAGTAGTTAGTTACTTAAAAGCTCAATTACAGTAAATCTCTTATCACTTTAGTATTTATAAATTGCTCATAAACTTGTTATTGTATACTTTACCAGTACCCAGGATTACAATTTAAGTTCCATCATCTTTAATATCTTCTTAAACGTATACAGAACCAGCTATTCGTAAATAACGTATTTTTACAACGAATTTATTAAATATTGTAGAAAATAATATTAACAATTCTCAATGAAACGTGGAACCGAAAAAAATCGCAAAAAAATATAAAATAATGATCGCAACTTGTACTCGAACCCAGATCCTTTAGTTGTATCGGAACTGGCGTCTCTTCCAAATGAGCTGTTGAGACCTAATTAGTCCGTAATTTTTATCAATTTCATATTTCAGTTAAATAATTGAATATTAGCCTCAATTAATTCTCGCTTCTTATTCTTAATCCTTTCATTCTATTTATCATAACATGTCTCGGTATTTTACATTAATGTGTATGATTACGGGTCCCGAAGAAGGTTGAGTGGTTTAAAACAAAGATTTTTTTCGTTTACAAAAAAAACATATTGACATCCTTTTCTTATTTCACGTTAAATGCAATACAAAATATTATTTACGTAATAGATTCATACATTAACTGATTCAAAAAAATTCTTCAATCAAATGTGTAAATAACTCGGTAAATGCTTATTTATTGTGTTTGCAGAACTCCGTTTTTTTTTAAATAAATTTTATTGATAACTATTTTTATTTAGTTAAAAAATCCCTATTTATAAATAAATAAAAAAAAAACTATAAAAAGAGTAACATCGAAATACTTCGTGTACAGTATAATAATGCCTTCCGCATAATGTTTGGCCTCCCCAGATACTACACCGCTTCCAGTATGTTTATGGAGGGGCGAGTTTCCGGTTTTGCAGTCCTTATAAGATCGATGGTGGCTGGAATGAGGCAAAGAATAAATAGCTCCGGGAATATCCTCATCATGGAGGTCCGTCTCAGTCCAGCCTTCAGCATCGACGCATACTGGAGAAAGATATTGGCCCCTCACAATTTAGATGCCGCACCACCTTAAAGGCTTTATTTTCATGTACTTATTTTTTTACATAAATTTTTGTTCTCTGTGATTTCACCTACTATCTTATTATTATTTTATTTTTTAAACTTACATATTTTGTAATTTTTTATAACTATTGCATGTATATTATATGGAATGTGTTCGACTGCACTAACCTCCCCACATACCGGAATAAACAGTTATTATTATTATAAAAAAAAGTTCTGCCACGTAATTACTCGTGACAGCTGTTTCGTCTTCCAAATTTAGTATAAAACTTTTTTTTATGCCTTCCGAAGGCATTATCAAATAATAATAATAATAATAATTGGATCATTTTTATAGCGCCGTTTTTGTGAAAAATCACCTTAAGGGCGCTGTACAAATATTTCCTAACTAATTATATACAAACAGACACAGAAAAACATACTTACCTGGCAGGTCGCTTCAGATGAACACAGTTTTATTAGAAAATTTATTTATAGAGATGATAGTTTTACATGGTTATTTGTTGCTCCTTTTCTATTGATGTTACATTTATTAGAAGATTGGTGGCACAAGAAGAGTTGGTATTTATTGAGATACTTATAATTTTTAGGACTGGAAAGTATTCATAAAATGAATTTTAGGACTCAAAAATATCTATAAAATTACCTTAAAAAGCGTAAGAAGCTTTTAATAAATATCAAATTTTTTATTTTTTATTTTTTATTAGACAGTTCGATAAGGCGAAAAACTGTCATGCGTAAAAACAAATTACCTAGCAGAACTTTTTTTAATTTAAAAATGAGAGTTATTATAAAAAAAAATTAAAAAACTGAATTTTTTTTGTTTGTTTAATATTGCCGACATTACACGTGGCTTCAAAGCCTCGGAAATGACTTTAGCGTCCCATAATTGTAGGTATAATTTTCTAAATATCAGCTTTATTGCGATTGGATGTTTCAAGAGGAGTTATGACCTCATTAAGCGCAGACATTACACCTACTTTAATATGTCGCCATCGTAAATTATACGTACCTATTTCCAGTGGTAAATATCTCTGGGTAACCGTGTCACGCGTTGCGACTAATGAAATCAAGCAACTTAACGACGAAATGTCGTAAATCCACTTAGCTCGGTCTTTACGTATTCTGTGGTGCTCCCCCTGCTATTAATTCTTTATCTTTAAGAAAGGCGCAAAAATCGTTTCAAATTTATCATTTTCATAAAATTTAATCGTTACATTTAAAAAAATAAAACGTTATCCCGTGAAACTAGTTAAAAGTTCAGCTATGGCATTAACGATAAGAGAAGAAAATTGAAACATTCACAATTCAATCGCAACATTGTTTTGAATTAATCGTTATTTCGTGAAACTTGATTAAAATCTTTAAAAAAAAAACAAATAATTTTAAATAAATGTCCAATTCTTAAATTATTCCCAATAAACAAAGTACACATAATTCCCTGCCGATCTCCCACCCTCGGCCCTCCACTCGCCCGCTTTTATCAATCCATAATACATGTGTATCTTAGTTCATAGTTTAGTATTATACTGCCCTGACGAAGCTACGGTAGAAGCGAAAAACGATTGGCAAAAGTATATAACGAATAAAAGTGATGTAAACAAAGTTATTGTTTTATTTTTTAAATTATAATGTCACATCACCAAGTTACCGCTTCATATGAAAATACAGATTAAAATCAATTGCTTTTTCTAATGCGAATATAACACAAGAGTCTCAACTCGACTATGGCATCCCATAATTAGGGGGTTGTGAGGATGTAAAATGTTGGGACGGGAAGAAGGTGGGGAAATGAAGGTGTGAATTACCTGGCTATTCAATTATTCCGTTCTGGTCAATAAACACGGCCAAAGCTATTAAAAGCAGAATTTTGATTCTGATCTGTCGCCTGTCAAAAATCTCAATCACGCTAAGATAAGGTGCTTCAATATCCGATATTCTTATCTATTATATAAAGAAGAATATCCCGGGCGGGCGGTGTTGGTTTTGTATACAAATCTACAGTTTTATTCCGAACTTGATTAAATTTTGAACAATTGACTTTTGAAACAAGAGGAAGGTCACTATCTAAAAAACTACCCCCTTCCCCCTTTTCCCAACCCATAAAAGAGAATTTTTGTACTTCCTTATGAAATTTTGCACACTTGACGTTCAAAATAAAAGGTAAATTACTGGATTAGAGGTAGGGAGTAGAAGTAGGGGTAAGGATTATAAAACTTTCCTTCAAACTTACCGTAGCCCCGGGCAACGCCGGATACTTCAGCTATATTTAAACAAAATGAACAACGCAAATAATATATTTCATCACATCGAGTATAGAATTCACGATCTTTATAAGTTAATTTGTCTGGTATCATTTCTACATACATAAATATACACTACACCACAATCTACACATCTGCCCTGATGATGGAGTACGTAACGCTGCCTGCAAGAAGAAGCGCAACACGGCATAATATCCCAAAACTTGTCAAGATAATATACACAGTCAAAAAATATATCGGGGCCCGAGGAGAAAGCCTTTAACGCTTTTCCATGAAGCTCAACATTTGTCTGAAAAGTTAGAAAAGAGAATGAACATTTAATTTTGAACTTTTATGCTTCTTTGGTTCGAATTTTAATTACTTGGAAAAAAGCATTTTAGAAACACTCGCCAGCCTATAAAGAAAAACATATTTTAATTAAGGAATGTCTAATTACAAATAAATTACTTTTCAAGTAAAATTTCTATGTGGGCGTAGTAGAGTTTCTTAAAAAGATCTCAGCTAGTAATTTAAAGCCTAAAAAAACCTCTCTTAGAAACACATTGAAAGAAAAATATTTTTACAGGAATAATTTTAAAGGGTTCCCACTTGTACAACCAGTATCCAAGTCCAAAATATTTAGCTTGCTGGAAAATAAAAACGATATTCAAATTGATACTCAAAGATAGTTTTTTCAAATATTTTCGGTCTGGATCGTCCCAAAAATATCTACTTCTACTTTAATGTGGAAAAAAACATTAAAAAGTAGCAGACTTATGGTAATTCTAATCCAATTTTTCTTACAGTGAGTAAATAGGGAAACGAATATTTTTTGCATTTCTTCAGTCGCATCCCCCAATGACAAACATATTTTATTTCCATTTCTTTAGATTTTATTTTTCTCAGCAGCAGTTTTCCAATTTTCATGGAGTGAAGATATATATGCAGAAAGTACTAAAAACAAGTAATTCTAACAGAATCTCAGCATAAGATTTTCTTTCTAAGGAAAAATGTGAAATTATTAATTCGTTGGAAAAAAAATGTATTCTTCCTGTAAAAATAATAAAAAAAACTGATTAGTCAGTTGGGTTGCAGAAAAACGAATTGATCTGATAAAAAAAAAACAGATCATATTTCAAAGCATACTACTTTATGAAGGTCTTAAAGCCGTCTAATTGTGATTAAAAAACCAAGAGGTATCACTTTGTTTAATTTTTAATTAAATTTTGAATAATACTAATTTATTAAATGTGTTTAACGTCTAACCTAGCGCCTTTTTTGTAAAATTTCATGTGTGTTTTGTTACATAACGCAAATAACCCATAAAAACTAGCCGCTCGTTAGACATCAGCGCCCCTAGCGGCAAAAAAATGAACACCACTCGTACGCGGGTCCGGTTCCGCCCGCGCACTCTGGACGCATCATTCTCCCCGCGGATCTGGCCTTGGACGCATCATTCTCCCCGCGGATCTGGCCTTGGACGCATCATTCTCCCCGCGGATCTGGCCTTGGACGCATCATTCTCCCCGCGGATCTGGCCTTGGACGGATCATTCACCGCGTGGACCTGGCCTTGGAAGCATCCTCCCCGCGGGCCTAACGACGAAGATGGCTTCCTACCCGGCCACACTACCAGCAATTGCCTTCACCGAACACTTCTCGCCTCTACACGAAAAACCGTGAGCTGTATCTTGTTTTTTCCCCTTCCGTTGTGTTGTATTCTATTCAAATCACATTTAACCATGCCCGTTGAAGAGAATTTCCAGAGAGAGAGTTTACCTGTAGCATTATTGTGAGATTTAGGTTAGCCTGTTCCCCATGAGTAAATTAACTATGTCTGTACCTTTCTCCAAGTAAACTACTGAGTTTGAAAGCATTTGAGTGTTTCATTTCATAAAGTATTGAGTCGAATTCCCAACCATAAGACCGCCTGTCGATTCACGATCCTGCAGAAGAGCTCCGAGGCCTGCCGATTCTGAGCTAGTCAAAGGTCCCGAGCCGAGCTCCCTGGAAGAAACCCCTCACCGGGTAAGCCTGCACTTACACTGTCTCCCGTAAATACACCTACCTAACCTTCCTCCTCTCCTTCTCCCGTATTCCCGCTTTTCCCCGGTGAAATCCTATTGCATTACAGTTTAAAATATTTTATGGATGCTCGTACACTCTTCATTTTGTTCACGGTTCGAAAACTGAATTGAAAAATTTGAATATTATTTACACTATTTTTAAGAGCTTCGTGAAGATTCTCTCATCACGGAAGCAGCACGTGCAACCGGCCATACATGTTTTATGCAACCAAAAGTTGTGAGCCTATTTTGCATGGAGAGAGGATTGGTTGGTTTAGATGAATAATTTAAAAACAAAAATTAAATTCTGCTTCACGTATAGCCCATTTTTATGTGCAGGTAATCCACTTTCCACGGTATTTCAAGAAAATGGCCAAATATAAGAATTTGTTTCGACTTGGTACTCTTATCCTTAATGTTATTTAACATTGCATTCTAATGTATCTTCAAAATCGCAATGATTTAAATATAATTATGCGTTTTGACGTACATTTATAAAAAAAATCATTTACACAAACAGTGGCTGCGCCGTTCACGGCTCAACTTGGATAGCTTAATAGTTGATTTGCACAATAATATGCACCCTTATAAAACCTACCCAATTTCTAATCCATACCTGGTCCATCGACTTTAGACCGCATCACTGTCCGCTGAGATTTCGTTCACTACACTCTAATTCGCACCCGCAACCCGCTGCAATATTCGTATTATATTCGCCGCCGCCGTGGTATTTATATTATCTTGTGTGAACCCGCTGCAGATGAATATCGTCTCTGTTTGTTTTTTATGTTGAACTATTATTCATTATTTATGTGCTCAAGTGCATCGACAGCCAAAGAAGAGGATTGTGAAGAAATATGGATCAGGGGTAAGTCTTTGGATCCCATATTACCCCTTCCTATTTTACACCTGCGTATTTGAGCAACTCAATTATAATTATTTATGTTATGATAACGAAAATTTATGAACCATCATATAATAAAAAAAAAACCTCACATAATCAATTATGTGATGTTTTTTATGACACTTTTGTATTTTTCCATCGTAGTATTTTTTTCTAATTAGTTGAAAAATAATATTCTTCAGTAAAAATGCTTTTGAGAAAGAAAATTTACTTGTGAAATTCATGACTCTCCCATGAGAAATCACGAAAATTTGCCTTCCAAAAACCAATTGGTTGGAAACCTAAAATGAAGTTATTCTCGTATAATATCATTTTGTTTTATAAGCAAATACAAAAGAAGCTTGATGCGTTGCAACTTTTTGAGGATTTTGATTAAATATTACAAGAAAAGATTCACATTAAACGAAATATTTTTCAACAATCTAAACCTTATTTGAGATTCACACTTAAAAGTTATACCGTAATAAAACTTGTAAGCCAAAAAAAATGAGAAATTCACACGAATGCCGTTAAAAATCCTAGAAAAAAAACGAAATAAATATTTTATCTATAATAGTATTATACGTTCCATGCTGGTACATTTTTCGATTTTTAATTTTGAATGTTTGTCCTTTAATAATTCTAGTCTTAAAACTAATTTTGGCAGCACTTCAGACTTTTACAAAATAACTCAAATCGATAAATGTAATATTTTGATGACCTGAACAAATAAGAAAATTTGAATAAAAAGTAGCATACACTTATTTGCTGAGTAATAACTTGCCCTGTATAAGTAACAAAAAGCATATTTCTAACATAAACCACTAATAATAATTACGTTATTAAGGTCCCAGTGATGGCTTAAGGTACATAAAAGGTCTGTGGCCAGCAGAAAAACTCATCCAAATATTTTGAAGTTTTCTTCATAAAGTAGTCTAGTTTATTTATACCATAGACCTGATGTAGGTTGCAGGTGGGAAAGATTTTGGTTAGAGAGAAAATTTAGTAGGTACCTTAAATACCCCGTACCTTTTACCCATCTATGCTAGCATTCGCAGAGGTATGCTATTTTTGCTCTCGGTCGGTATTCAAAATTCGTTCCAACTCGAGTTAGTTTACTTAGCGAGATAAGTAATAATATGATTAAAAATCTACGAAAAATAACATTATTTCGAATTGTTCAGAAACCATATTTTTTTACATAAGTAAGTAAATTATGGGAGGGGAAAAGTGAGGCTCCTCACATGCAAAATTGCCATAATGCAGTTAGCAATTTCCGGGGTTTTTAATAACGTCTAATATGACTTACATAGTGACCGCTAACTCATGTATGAACTCCAAAAACTCAATATTTGAAGTCAAACCTTATTCCTTTGACAACATTACCGCTCCTCTTAATAAAGCTTACTAGAGTTATTAGTGTTTGACTCCAAAGCTCAGATATTGATTGAACGTTTGGAATATTATATTCATTATCGTACATTTCTCGTAAATTCCTTTCAATTTATCCCCCTATAATACACGAAATCCCTAGCACAACGTCAAAAAATACGCCGATAAACAATATAAAAACGTGTTTAATTAAAAAAAAATTAAGTATCTGCGCCATATTCTCACCGAGACAGGATATTGGAAACACAAATAAAAATAACTCATTAACTTTAACCTCTTTTTAAATATTTTTTAATTAAATTATATATTATAATTTTTTCAAAGATTAGTGTTCACTTTGTAGCGTCATTATTAATAATTGGATTCATTAATTATTATCTTATTTTCGTACCTTGTTATTTCCTTGATTTTATTTATATTATTATTAAAAACATATTTTATAAATTTCTAATATTAATTTATCAATTAAACTTTTAAATTTTTTTTCAGATTTTTAATAAATTAAGTATTATTTTGACCACTTATTGTAAAATTTTTGATTATGTCCGTAATTTGTCTATTCTTACATTATTATTTTCTATGTTTAACATTTGTTCATACTTGTAATATTTTTTTAGTATTCTGTGTATCCTGATGAGGGAAGCTTGGCTTCCGAAACATGTTGATATGTATATATTAATAATGGGGTGAATACAAAGTAATTTTTAAGTCATTTGTAAATTACATATTAAGTTCTACAAGTAGTTGAGTTTTTCAAATATTGTGATAGCTGTTTCGGCGTTCAAATCCATTTAAAATTGAGGCGACTTATCAATATGATTTAATTTACCTCTACACACCTTTCAACTGTAAGTACCTCACAGAAAAAAGAATATTAATTATCACAATTAATTTTTCAGTAACTAACTAACTAACTAACTAACTAACCATCACGCCGTTTCCCCGCAGGGGTAGGCAGAGAGGACGGACCGCCAAACAACTCGATCTTGGCATACACTTCTTGCTTCATTCACTTTCATACAACGTCTCATACATTCTCTTCTGTTATTCGTAAATTTGTATAAATCATTTTAAACACTATACTAATAAAAAAATAAGAATCACATAAATAGCCAACTCAATGTGACCTATCTACAGTTTAAAAATGGCTCTGAACGCCGAAACAGCTGTCATAATAATACAAAACCAAATACCTACAGACTTTAATAAAAACATTAATGAATTTTATTTAGTTTCTACAAAAATTAATAATAAATCGGAGTTTTACGAATTGAGCTCAAAAACAATTAATAAGTTTAATCGGATGTGATGTGAAAATGGGAACTTTTTATTTATTTATATTAATAAATATTTTTTTGTTACGTGCATTTGATGACAAAAACACATTGTTTTATAAGCGTAAATTAAAAAAAAACAGTTCTGAATTAATTGTTCGCTGAACTGTTCATAATCCATTGGCTTACCAAAAACCATGTAATAGTAATATTGCAGTTGTTTTGGGTCAGACCTTTCTTGGAGGGGAGATCCAATGACTAATAAAACAGAAATACATACAGTGCTCTGAAACAGCCGAACTATGTTTGAATGAATAGCATGTTAATTTGGGAACTTATTATACCCATAATAATGCATTAATTCAGATTGAAATCATCATGCGTTTATAGTTTATGTTGGCTGTATGAGAACGGGTTGATTTTCCGACTTCTTCTGAAGAAAACCGATATTTCTTCAATT
This sequence comes from Halesus radiatus, assembly GCA_022606495.2. Lineage (NCBI taxonomy): Eukaryota > Metazoa > Arthropoda > Insecta > Trichoptera > Limnephilidae > Halesus > Halesus radiatus. The sequence continues at coordinate 38,863 of JAHDVE020006525.1, forward strand.
ATTAATCTGATTATTATTCAAATATCACCCATATATCTTCCTACATCTCCCTTAACCCGCTTTCCAAGGTCGTATATCAGGGTGGTGATATAGTTTATCAGAATGCACACAGTGAACACAAGAAGCTTTTACGAGATGTCGCATTAAAAAAAGATTTATAGAAGTATTTTATAAAATGTTACAAACGAAAATTACCGACACGAAAATTGTGGAGTTTCGTATGTAAAACTGTTGTGTCGACTGTAAATAACGACCACAATAATAATGACGGTTTTGATTGATTCCAATAAGCAATAAATTAAAGGTTTAAAAGGACAAGGATAACCAAACACTTCCCGAATGATGAAATGAACGAACATGCCCCCCGAACGAAGGTATTTTTTCTTCTGGCCAATAAGATAGCACTCAAAACAATTACTGTCAGATCACTTTGTTCCATTTTTAAAAACGTTGTGTTTGGTTTTCGAAGGTAGGGACTGGATAAATAGCAATTAAGGTAGGAACCGACCACATTAACATTTCAGAACCTAACATGTATTATAGTTCTTGTTCGTCATTTGGGTCACTGATTCGAAATCAATGTCTCCACCCCCACACGAACTTTAAGGGGTAGATCGATATATCGATTATGAAAATGTTCCGACTGTTAACATTTAATGATGAACCTCATGAAAAGCATTCATTCAAGCACAAACTTCAATATTTGATCTATTGGTTGCGTGTTTATAGGCCATATAAGTCAAATATAATTATTTGGCTACAATAAAAAATAAAATGTGACCATGATCATTGTAATGTGTATATTGGTATTATTTGAGGAAAACGCTGTGGTTTGTTTGTAGTAAAACCACTGATAACTCTTTTTTATATGTATTATGTACACGCATGGAACTACTTATATATTTATTGCCTCTGTGTTTAATTCGTAGAACTTCATTAAATTATTTTTTTTATATTTAAAGTAAATGAAATTTTATAATAGTGGAATACACGAATTAAAATGTAACCACGCCGACTGTAACACTACATACATCGGTAAAATGGGAAGAGCTTTCTCAAATAGATTCAAAAAACACATCTATACCTTAGTTCAATAGGGAACTAAGTCAAAATACCTCATTTTGTGAAAAATGGATTTAAAAAGTTATTTTGTCCACCTATAACATAACAATAGATGCAACATGTAAGTAATTTATCTACCTATCATATCATAGGTGTGAATGGCTACATTTATTAAGTTCTAAACGGAAACATTTGACTTGTTTCTTCACTGAACTAAGAATGTGCTGATTTCATTATAATTCCATAAAGAATTATCTCACTACATAATTAGGATGAATCAAACTTATTTTTTTATTGATATATGAGAAGGGAGAGTTTATTTACCACTTTTTATCATTAACTCAAAACCCAGAAATTCTGAGTTATTTGCTTATTGAACTAAGGTATCGATATATGATGCTAGAAAAATAAAACTATTTTTACAAAAAATCGCAGAAAATCTCTTAGTAAATAGTCACGTTCTGCTTCGTAACAATGAGCCTAAATCCTTACGTACAGAAAGAAAGTGACTTAAATTAAATTTACTGGAACAACTAGATATAAACAAACGAACTAATTCTCCTAATATAACGTTAATAAATAAAATCAAAAAAATATCCTTTCAGCACTTAAGTATTTTCACGAAATCCAAATAATGTTTTTTTAATAATTCAGAGATTTACGACACGTATTTGAATTAATTGCCTTTATAGCAGTCACGTCAGTATAAAATAATTAAGAAAAACTTGTCATCATTAAATGCGGGAAAACAAATTTCAACTCTAAGTACCTCACAGAATAGACAATTTAAATCATCACAATAATTTTCTGAGTGAATCGGTTTCTAATGAAAACATGAAAAAATCAATCATTGAAGAAGATAATATTAACAATATCCTAAATGAAATACGAAATCGAAAGAAAAGTTAAAAATACATAAATATAAAGGAACAGAAAAAAAATATAGTACAATATCCACAAGGTCAAAATTAACTTTAATAACAAATAAGTAAATAATGTAAAAGGTTGTAGTAAACAATAATTTATGAACTAGGTAGAAATAATTCGTTCATACTTTTTTGAAAATTGCCACGTTTAGATTATTGTCAAATACATCCATATCAGATCAGAGTGGAAGATACTGTCAGTATCGCCCTGGTGAAAGACCACCGTTTAGAATTGAAACGTTGCTTGAAATGGCTTTTAGCCGTGTTTGGTGACCAGATCTGAATAGCCAGGTATTTACCCACCTTCCTCTTCCCCTTCTCCTTCCCCTCCCCTATACCTTCAGCCTCACAACATTCCCCAATTGGGAATGCCATAGTCTCACTGGCTCCAGACGGTTGGGAGCAGTTGGGACTCTTGTGCGGTATTCATATAAAAATATATATATATATCATTTAAGTATTTGTTACCAAGACTGTGTAAGCGTTGAATTGGGGAATGTAAGCTATAGTTGGAACGGGATATACATATGTAAAATGTTAATGTGTGTCTTGTAGTTCGTTTGGGTATGTACAGGTCGATTAAATGTGTGAGTTCAGAACAATCGAATTTACAATTTAATAATTTTGATAAAAAGGTAAGGTCGTTAATTTTCCGTCTGTTTTCTAAAGTTGGAATATTTAAAATGTTCATTAACGATGATTAATTTATGCGCTCTATAGGTATGTTAAGATTAAAATTTAAGATTTTGTTTAACATTTTGTTTGAAATTTTAAAATAAATGATTAAATTTGATTTACCCATACAAGTTTATCTATAAAAGAGGTATCAATGTTATCTGAACTACGAGCTCACCTTTTTCATGAAAGACATTAATTAGATTTTATTACGTATTATAAATGAAGAATATTCGAAAAGAACAAGACTCACAAAGGGCTTTTTTACATTAATTCCACACAGGAGGCCCTTAGTATAATAATTTCCCTCAGGGCCTATGTCATCTTAGGTAATTAGGGCATGTAGAGACAATTAATGGGGGAAGAAGTGCCATGAAAATATATGACGGACAAGTGAATGAAAGAAAAATTCGAGAATGCTCAAGCAATAAAAATAGTTAATAACATGTTAAATCCAAAACATGTTTAATATGATATTTGCTGCATCCACTTCAAGCTGCAACGTGAGTGCATGAGTTTTGTCGTCAGTTTATAAAGCTGAGTGATACGTAACTCAATATTTTCAATATTAGTCAATAATATTATCTTTTTTTAGTACTCAATTTTAAACCAATTATTTTTCCACATAGCACCAACTAGTACCTATCAAACACATATACATAATTGTTTACTCTATAATATTTCTTTTTCTTTTCAATTATTATTCTATATTAATTACTACACTGCACTCTAATTATCTGGTATACACAATTGTTTTTTTTCTGTACTATTATTCACATCTCTCTTAATTATTATACTTATAGATATATTATATTACCTTACTATCTCAATACTCGCTTTTTTCCCATATATTTTTGTATAATGGCACTTAATATGAACTAAACTTGTCAACTTGGCTGTCCTAAAACGGAATTTGTTCCTACTTGGGCAGCCAAAGCTTTCTTACATTTTTTTGATAAATAGTGTGTGTTTAAAATAAATAATAATAATAATTATTATTATTAATGACAATGCGATCAAAATACTCGAGTCGGTTCATTTAAAAACTCGGTACATATGACATAGAGTACTCGTATGTTTAAAACAATGTATGAATACGAATGTAGAGCAAGTAGTGTGTTAAGACAATACCATATAGTAGTCCATCCTCTCTGCCCATCTCTGCGAGGGAATGGCGATATAGTTAGTAAGTCACTTATTTTTTTAACTTTTATTGTAATAATTTATTGAAGTTTATAAAACCTCACTGTAATATTTAATCATTGGAGAATTAACAAATCTCACGAAACATAAAACAGAAAAAAAAAACAGAAAACCGAAAGGTGACTTTTGCATCTGGGATTCGAACCCAAGACGTCTCGGTCTATAGGGATAATCGGAGAGACTATATAATAATGTGTAATAGCTACATCCGAGGCACTATCTAGATTGCAAATAAATTCGGGTAGAATCTTACAGTCTCACAAAAAATGTGGGAATTAATTGAAAATGATATTTATATATTTTCGTACAAAGCAATTACTTTGTTGTTTGGAGTAGTTTTTAAATAAAACAATCACTTTGTTTTGAACCTCTATTATATTTTTAACTTATCACCAACCGGTTTCGCTTATCCTAAGCTTCGTCAGAATAGAATTTAAAATTTAACAAAAATACATTGAGTTTTACATGGGATGAGAGTAAAAATACATTGATGGTAATATTTTTAATAATCAACGTAATTTGTTTTACACCCCCATATTATTTCCTGTGAACTCAAAATTTCCCACTTCCTCTTAATTCTCCCCTCCTTCAACGTTCTGTATCTTTCTTTCTTTAATGTGTTCTGCTTTATGTAAGCTTATTTCTGTTTCACTGTTCCATTGCTTCATTTTATATTTTGTCTCCCTCTTATTCTATTTTGTATTATGTCTCACCTATGTGTATGCTCACTCCATGTATTTTTGTTCAGCTTTTAAAATCCACCCTAACGAAGCTTTGGATAAGCGAAACCGGTTTACAATCACTTAAAAATAAAATGGTGGTTGAAAATAAAGCCTTTGTGGTATTTAATAATATTAATTGTTCTTAAATTGAATATACATTATCGATAAAAAAATATGAAAAACAATAAGGTGGCATTAGTTTAGTTAGAGTTGGAGCGCTGGTCCCGGATAAACCAAGAGGTACTGGGCTCGAGTGACAGATGCGACCGTTACCTTTAAATTTTCTATCTGAAATTTTTTTGTATTATCTTCAATGATTACGTATTATTTTGATTGCAAAGCACAAGCATGTCATTTGTAATATACGGGCATGTATAGGTACGTCTAGAGTAAAAATACAAAGCCTTCATAATAAAACGACGAGCGCGTAGCCTTGATTCATTTTAGATCGGTACCAACTACTTTATTGCCAATGTCTTCAACAAAATAAATGGCTTAATAATACGAGAATCTAAAAAAATATCATGAAATCCAGATAAAATAACTCCCACGAGTATTTTTGAAGGTGTTGTATTGATTGTATACACGTGATTTGATTTTATACCAACTCAAATATTTTTATAAATAAATTAATTAAAAATTACCTGGTAACCACCTCTTTATTAATATATATATCAACATGTTTCGGAAGCAATGCTTTTCTCATCAGGAATATATAGATGTCTAAAAAATTATAATGTCAAGTTTAGTACAGATAAATGATAAACTTAGAACACAATAGTGTAAGAATAGACAAATTATAAACACAAACAAATTTGATTAAAGTAGGTAATAATTAATGATAATAATTTTATGATTTGTATAGCGCCGTTTTTGTGAAAAATAACCTCAAGGGCTCGAATTGATTAAAACTGTTAATAAAAAATTATTATACAACATAGAATAACAAATTTATATTAGAAATTAAAAAATAAATTAATATTAATATTAATATTAAAATAAATTCAAGAGACGGGTATTTAAAAAAAACTGTTTGGTTATTAATTATATTTAATTGACTAATAACACTTTTTCTAAATTCTAAAATTTTAAATTTGTCTAATTGTAAACCAGTTGTATTTGTGTGTAAAATTTTTAAACCTTTATTTATATCAAAAAGAGTGATTGGTTTCCAAAATATGATTGGCAAATTCAGAATAATAATTATTATTTTAACACCTTGGGTATTCCTTAACTCTAATACTAAAATTTATTGAAGTCACGTTTAAAAAAAGTATGTGTTTATTAATAAAGTGGTGATTACAAAGAAATTTCTAATTAATTTATTAATAATGACGCCACAAAGTGAATACCAATCTTTTGAAGAAATTGTAAACATTATTTTATCGTTTGACATCATGTTTTTTTTCTAATTTTGGGGTGTTTTTTGTTTTAATAAACTTCTTCCCCTCTTAATTATACATAAAGAAACCATGAAGATTATACCCCTATACATGGTGTGTTACCACGTACCAGACAGATTTTAACCAACGATTGCTGAATATTTTAGATAAAATGTAGATGTCATTTTGCTGTCCGATGACATTTTTTTCCAATAACAAAATAAAAAGAACATATTTTTACATCACAAGTCGCCACTGCGTATGACCTAGCGCATCACGTGATACTCTCTCCTTCTCGTTCAAGCAGCACCGTATAGACCAGACGGAGCGCGTATCACGTGACGCGTTGCGACGTGTGGCAGTGTGATCAGTGGCGACGTGTGAGAGATTTTTTTTGTTGTTGTTTTTTTTTATCGAAAAAGATATCATTCGACAGCAAATGACAATTTTTTTTTAAAATTTCCTTTATGTTAAGGAATCGCTGGAAGTCTGTGAGGTACGTTCTGATACACCTTATATATGTATGATTTTTTGGCATTAGCGTTCATCGCCTTGAAACCGAATGTTCAAGAATGTCTAGATTAATAATGTGTATTACGTTTCACAATAGCATTACTGCCCGGTTTCGCTACATGTTTGGATTAAAAAAATATGGAATAAACAATAGGGAGTCTATTCGGATAATTTAATAATTTCATTCAAAGTTCGTAGCTCATGATGAGATGATTTATAAAAATAGAATTGATTTAGAAACATGTTAAAAAAACTGAAAAGATCAAAACGCTAGAGCTCACCATTAGGGAGATTTGGCTTCACCGGCATACATTTTCTGTGATGTAGAAACACAGATATGTTAGCTTTATTTTTTGGTAAATTACGAATTTCGGTAAAAAGTCACAGCGCAGTGTACATCACAGCCTCATGGTGTTTTGAATGAAACGTAGAATAAATGAAAGTTCGTTGTGTTTACACATTGTGTGCCCTACGCTCGGACTGACTCGGCGAGAATAGAATATTAGATCATCATTTCGGTGGTCGCAATTCTTTGGGGACGCGTTTACGTACGAATATGGCATAATAAATCATACTATGAGTAAAGACCTTCCATAATACGATAAAAATGTTCCTATACAAGGATGTTTTTTTTACTGAAGAAACATTCCTCTTATTATATTTCTTGGGTACCTCATTTTTAGGGAGATTTAGCTGTCACTAGTTTGGAATTATAGATTAACGCAGTGTGTGCAAATCGTGTTAGCAAATTGGTTAAATCTGAAAGATTTTATTATTTCAAGAAGCGAACGATAAAAAAAAGTGGGACAGATAAATGATTTTTTTTTGGTTTTCTTTCAACGACTATTTAAATATATATATATATATATATATTTGAAACATATATATATATATATAGATATATATATTATTTTGATAAACAATAATTATTAACCTGAAACACTCATCCAAATTGAAAAAAACCTTCCGAGAAAAGATAAATGTCGCCGACAGGACTCAAACCTGCACCCTTCTGATTGCCGGTCAGATGCTCTACCGTTGAGCTACGTCGGTTTATCGCAAAAGCGCCAAGTTAATCAATAAATACTATTGTTTCATTCAATAATTACTGTTTTTATTATATTTCACCAGGTTCGAGTCCTGTCGGCGACATTTATCTTTTCTCGGAAGGTTTTTTTCAATTTGGATGAGTGTTTCAGGCTAATAATTATTGTTTAAAAAAATAATTGTTACCCTTTGCGCTATGCACAAAAATCTTGTTTTAAAAAACTTTAGTTTTTCAATTAATATATATATATATATGTTTCATTAACAATGCCTTCTCCATCAGGATACAATGTATACCTATGAAGAAACTACTTAAATTATTTAGTATACATTGTATCCTGATGAACACACCATTGGCTTTAAAACATATAGATATAAATTTTTAAAATCGTGTTTTAAAATTTATTTTTAACTATATAATTAAAAATGATGTCACAAAGTAAGCTTGTATTTTTTAATCAAGAGTATTTTTACACTGTGCAGCGTACAGAAGAGGGTACTGCGTAATATGGTGTAAATAATAGATAAGTACCAGAGGAAAAAAAATGTGTTCCACTTCGTATTCTCAAAGTTAAAATGATGGGTCTCTCGATCCTCGTCTATAAACGTAATTTTGTGTTTTGATAGTGAGAATTATTTTATGATCCTCAAACATCCTTGCATTCTAAAGAAACGTGATATTTATTACAACATAGAAAATGCGAGACTGTAGGAATACTGTAGGAACTGCGATTATTAAATTAATCCACTGGCAACTTTAGCCAAGTGGTAACACTGACGTGCGCATACGCAGTCAACAGCGACCCGAATATCAGTGTGTTCGTGTGCCGATTCCTTCCAGTTTGTAAATCCTACAGATTAAAATCTTCCGTGTTTCCTCGTTCTGGCAAAATATCGTTGTGACTAAAAGTTTAATAAAATTATTCTGTTTTCAAATAGAATTCTATTCTTTTAAACAGGTAAAGACTGTTAGGGTGATTAGTTGTAGTCATATTATTTAGTCAGACCTGAAGGCTACATATAAAAAGACGCTACGTAATGTTAAGTATATATTGTAATACATAAAAGGCAACAATTAAAATCAACACCAAAAACTCCAACCATGTACCTGAGGACCCTTTGATAGAAAGGCTATTCTAACCTACCTAGCCTAAAGGCATTATGGCGGCAGCATTCATATGCCAGCCAAGACGTACCGGCCGGTTTTACAGATCAGGAATCTTCTGCAGCTCACGCTAAGAGCAGAGGGATGCCGTCTGGCTGAGGGCCACCAGAACCGAGCTTGACCACGGTGATGTTGGTTAAGGTAGATTTCCTAGTGTATTGTTAAGTCCGGTAGAGCACGTAATACCTGGATTGGTAGGTAGAATCAACCGTGGGAGCTTAGGGTAGATTTTGCGTCAGAGAAATTCCGACGCCGTATTTGAATTTACTGACTAGTGGTTATAAAATATTATTCTCACAATGGTGAACTTACTTACCGAGAAACGTATAACCTGTCGCTATTGAAAATTGGTTCACTGGAACTGACTTGTGTAATGGCCGAACGTCGTGTTGTATTCAAACTCGGATAGGAATTCCCTTTTTCAACTCAACTGGCTTCATTACGATTCACGATTATTCATGACCACCGGATTTAGACGTTATCAAATGTGAAAATATAAAAAAAAGAGCAAAATCGACCGTCGACAGATGAATGTGTCCTCTTCGATTGGCGGTTAAGAGTAAGGACACCAAAGCTAGTCCCTGGACTTGCCAATAGTCGTGAACAAAAACCTACAGGTTGTCAAACATGACGGGAAAAAACAATTTAGTACCTAATTGTTTATATTTATTCGGGGCTAGTTGATAATTATTTAATAATTTGGTCATTACCTAACATTTTGCATAACATATCATGTCTTTTTAAAAAACAAAGACCAAAAATTCCGACTAACCTGACATTTTAAAAAGTGTTCTGAAATAATAAAATACTAACATACATGCTTCATTCCAGAGCAGACGGGCAGTGAAATACGTACTTAAATTTAAAAAATTGCTTCCTATGACAGCTATTTTTGAAACCACATCAAAATAGCCAGGAATTTATCTCTTCTATTTAACCTATTCCACCTTTCTGTCTTAAGTTCTATACCGTTAATACTAGCTCAGGGCAGTAAGACTCTTGTTGTGGTATTATAAGAAAAGTTGATAAATTTCCCACTGGAAGAGTGTTCATGTTCAGAAGGAAACCATTAAAACCACACTAGCTCTAACCACATCGATCCTAAGAGTGATGTTTAGAGTCTAAATAGTTGACTTTGCCTATTTTCTGAGCTATGGAGATGGTATGCCGTGCTCCCTACCAACAAACACTGGTTCAAAACATTAGAACTCTGTCGTGATACTAATCCCTCAATCTTAACTCCACTGTATGGGCGTAGCCAGGTTATGTAGGCCAATACTCAGAATGCAGGGTAGAGAGAAATAATTAAATCGTGGATAAAGAAGGAAGTAAAAAGAGAGTGCCTCCTACCACTCAGCGTTACCGACTGAAATGATCGTGTCCATGGCAACAGGCAAATGACAAAGAGATTTTTTATTAATTATTCATAACGGCATACGAAAACACTGTATAACATGAATCCTCGAAGTAAGTTGATAAATGTATTTTTTTTGGAAGTATATTCCCAAGAGGTCGGGACATTGATAAATGGGTTAATGCAGGAAAATTATGAAAAGAAGAACTGAATGCAGTAGACGATATCGAAAAATTGTCAAAAATAGCTAAGCTAGCAGTTCTGATTCCAACCATTAAATTTTCCGGTGAGTCTCGGAACTAAAAATACATAATAAAAGAAGACTGAAATCCCTGAATTTTGTAGTAAAACCGTGTACAACCGAATTAAAAACAAGGAGTAAAATTAATAATAATTACTTTTTTTTTTAAATCACTGTATTCAATACGTAAATATCTACTTGTTTCAGGAGCATTGCTCCCCCCTTCAGGATAAACAGTTTACCTACAAAAAAAAATATTTTTCTATAAATAAATAAATTGTTTATTTTCTTTTAAATATACACTAACAAAAATATTACAATTACAAAAGTATATTACATCATTAATTAGTTAACAATATTTATCAGAAATTTGAATTTAACAATATTAAAGTGGAAAATGTCAACATCAGACGTTATCTCATTTAAGAACATGATCAGTCTTCCTATGGCTATTACTAAAGGTAGATTAGTTCAATATCTCTGTACAAGGAAAGATCTGTGCCCACATATTTATGTAAATCCTCCTCCTATAACCACAAACTGGACCTCAACTTATGGAGCAAATTAAAAATAAAGAAGAAAAAAAAAGCATTTTATTTAACACCTTGGTACTGTAATAAATACGAATTAAGTTATATTTTTTATAAAAAATAAATAAATGTTTTTGCATTTTGATAGTATATATAATATGATATCTAATATGAAGGAAACGCTTTGTCTACGACTATTAAAGTAATTTCTTCAAATGATTGGAATTCACTTTGTGGCGTCATTATTAATAAATTAATTAAAAAAAAATCTTTGTCTTCACCACTTTATTAATATACACATACGAGTATCTACACGTTTCGAAAGCGATGCTTTTTTCATCAGGAATATATAGAATACTAAAAAAAAATAATGTCAAGTATTGACAAATGATAAACATAGAACAAAATAAATACATAAAAAAATAATATAAAAGTAATAACAAAATATTTCTGTGTTTATTATTTTTCTATACTTAAAAATATTAATTTTTAATATTCTATATATTTCTGATGAAGAAGTCATCGCTTTAAAAAAATGTAGATATGTATATATTAATAAAGTGGTGAATACAAATTATATTTTAATTCATTTGTCACTATTAAAGTGTTTCATTAATGTTTTTATTCAAAATCTTGCTACAAAATAATCATTCAATTTTATTATAAAAGAGAAACTTACGTCACATCATATACGAGATTAAACATGGTAGAAGAAGATGTCACATCTCGTGACTTTGAAACTTCACCTGCTTCGAGTACAATTCCGCTGAGTTATGCAGGATGAAGATTTCAATGATCAACTTTCGATATGAGAGAAGAAAATGCACCTGAAGCTATTGTAATTATATATCGTGTACCATTACAGATTTATGTGGAACTTATGTGGAGACTTTGTCGTCATGGTTAGCTTTTATTTAAACGATTAGTTGATTTTACCTTATAAACATCGAAGTTCTCGATGATGGAGTCGAAGCACGTGTAGAGATCGTTGAGCAGATCCACAACCTGCAGCGGAGTGGACTCTGCAGATATCTGCGTGAAGCCGATGATGTCGCTGAAGTAGATGGTCACCTGGTCGTAGGTCTCCGCCATGACGGACTGGCCCATGATCAGCTGGGATGCCACTGACCTGGAAACAAGAGTTTTATTTAATCATCGGAATTGTGAGGAACCCCCATCACTTGATACCCTACTACTCACTTCATAATTTTCGATACCTTAGTTCAATAGGGAAATAACTCAAAATTTCTGAGTTTTGAGTTGATGCCCTTGAGGTGATTTTTCACAAAAAACGGCGCTATGCAAATCATCCAATTACTATTATTATTATTAATAATTATGAAATATGATAAAGAAACTCTCCTTTCTCATATTTCAGTAAAAAAAATATTTCGTCCTAATTATGTAGTCAGATAATTATTTATGGAATTATAATGAAATCAGCACATTCTTAGTTTAATGGAGAAACATGCAGTGTTAATAAATGTAGCCATTTACACCTATGATATGATAGGTTGATAACAGTGGTGGCTCGTGACTTTTGAGTGAAATTGAAATTTTGGAAAAAATTAAAAATCATTTTCAGCTTCAGCAACATCAATAACGTCGTATTTTTCAATGTTAGCGCTCTAGCTCACTCAAAAGTCACAAGCCGCCACTGGTTGGTAAATCACTTACATATTGCATATATTGTTATGTTATAGGTGGACAAAATAACTTTACATCGGAGCGATGTCTTCATGAAAAATTTTCAAATCCAGTTTTCTCAAAATGAGGTATTTTTAGTTAATTCCCTATTGAACTAAGGTGTCGTTTTTCTGTCTGATGAAATTTTGTTTCGAGATTTTGAAATTATTAGAAGTTTGATGGATTAACGTTAAGAGGTAAAGGAACATCAGAGAGGGTTATTTATCTATTTTTAAATAATAATTATATTATTACGCAACACGATAAACATAATATTTTTTTAGATTTATGTTTTTATTACATTTTTTTAAATTTAAATAGGCTTAGATTTATCAAATCAATTCGGAAATACATGTATGTATTTTTCTTACCGTCCTATGTATGCTTTACGTAATAACAATAATAAAATATATATATAATAAGTGGAAAAAATAATTACATTCCTTTCCCGGTACGTTTTTTTTAAATAATCTTGACCAAAGTTTTGTAATCCACATTTGAAAAATTGAAACCAAACCCTCTTCTATTTTATTTTTATTTTTTTGCGAATTTTGAAGAAAAACCCTCGAAGTATTTTTTCAGCATGTTCATAATTTAAAAATATTTTTTAAAAAAATTGTCAAAATGCCATATTTCTGATTTGATTTAATAAATGCTAAACCTATGTAAATTTTAAGAATATGTAATTAATATTTTTTCACCTTAATCATTGTTTATCGCATTACGTAATAATGTCATCATTATTTAGAATTAATCAATAATCCCTTTCCGCCGTCCCATCCTCTTGACATCCCCCTACACCGGAGCATCTCTGTCAACTTGTCTAATATTAGAATCTGGGTGTGATATGCTACGACCACACAATCGCCCATCGTCTCAATTCGAATTCTGTTTGGAGTTGGGACGTTGGCCGATCATTATAGTGACTATAAATCGGGATATTACGCGATCGGCTAACGTTCGAACTACAAACTCCAAACTAGTGATGCCATTTTAGCAATAATAAAATCTATCGATCTACCGATATTCTAAGAAAGTGTACGGAAATTTATAATATTATTGACACAATTCGTTTCTCATTAGATCATAAAAAATAAATATAACGAATAGCTGTTGCGCCTGTTTTAGCTGCGTATTTTATTTTTACGCACAAATTAAATAAAATTCTAAAATAAATAAAATTCAATCTTACAGGTTATATGGGAATATTAGATTACCAAAACTATCTACACGATATTATGCGAGTTGAATTAATGAAAAACTTATTGTTCTGCCAACGTCCTAAAACCGGATAACCACAAGATTATATTTGTTAACAACATTAGAATCTGACGGCTTCCATGGTCGAGGGGAAAGGCTCTCGACTACGAATCCGAAGGTCGCGGTTTCACATCCCGGCGTGCGCAAGTAAATTTTATTTAATTAATATGAATTAAAAATAATATATATTATATTTGCGCACGTTCCAGAGTGGAAGATACTCTCAGTATCGCCCTGGTGAAAGACCACCATTCAGAATTGAAAAGTTACTTGAAATGGCTTTTAGCCGTGTTTGGTGACCAGATATGAATATCCAGGTATTTCCCCACCTTACTCTTTCCCTTCTCCTTCTCCTTCCAGCCCCACAATATTCCCCAATTGGGGATGCCATAGGCTGAGTCCCACTTTCAGCCCACTGGCTCCAGACGGTTAGGAGCAGTTGGGACTCTTGTGCGGTATTCATATAAAAAAACAATATTAACACGTAATTAATACATTCCACCGTTCTATAATTAACACATGTAATTTATGTCTGAAAGTGCTTTGTTCACCGTAATGTACCACTGAAACAATAATTTGAATTCTCCTGTTATTTCCATTATACTCCCAATGGTCCAAACACTGAACGGAAAATTCCAAGACGTTTGATTTACACCGATTTAAAAATAATCTTATGTTTGCTAGTTAACATTAGACGATTCAATTTACTATCGGTTGTTAAGATGCACAAAACTAGGAATTGGTTTGACTAAGCATAAGAAAACACCCTTTTAACATAGCATTTACCAGATCTTTCAGCTCGGGCTTCTTCTTCAGCTAACATGACAATAAATGGTAGACTAGAATACTCTCCCAGGTATACGCCCTTAATATGCATTCCATGATAATAGAAACAAGTTGCATCAAAATAAAATAACGTCGGAATTTATAACCATGGTTATATTCATCATACGTATTTTTTATAGATAATATGTACATGGGGGAAAGGAAGGGAAGGGAAAAGAGAAGGAATTGATGTAGATGGGATGGAATGGGAACTAACAATTATTATGCTGTTGGAAAGAAGAAATGAACTCTTCATATTAGCTTTAAAAATGTACTTTGCGAAGCATTCCGTACATGACAGGGTAGTTCGTTCCAGAGACATGATGATTGTACTGAAAATGAATGCGAGAACGATGTAGTTTGGTGGTTGGGATTAGCAAGGGATCTTTCATCACTTGAGCGCAGAGGAACCCCATAAATGAAAAATGAAATGCTTCCTTCAGACAATTAGGTGAATTAACAGTGTTTATAATGTCGTTGATAAGGGAAAGTGTGTGTATTTTAAGAACTGGCTGGGATTTTGAATGCTCTTTCCAGAGTACTGACCAGGCCCGGCGAGGATCTTGGTGTGACCTTAGGACATTGTCTATAACACTGACCAGGGCTGGCGATCTGCGCGGAATAGACATAGCGATGTGAGCTGATTGGAAACTAATACATCGCGGAAGAAGCGTGAGATCTGTTCTTGGGTGAATACGAGTGGAGGTGATTTTGTTATCAGGGGAAAAAAGCGTAGTTCAACTCTTGCGAGATCCCGCATTCCGAGTACAACGTCAGTTTTTTTGGGTTCTATGTACCGCTAAATCTCGGAAATCTACTTTCTTTATCGACTGACTATTGGTCCAAGAATCAGCTGAGTAGAGCTTATTGTGATCTTCCCCGATTTGCAATTTAGCGGAGGGGGAAAACTTCAATGCTCACTGCTGGTACTGAATGGCGAGAAACTCATGATATAACTCATGGCATACATTTCACATAGGTACGTAAGCATTGTCTAGCTATCTTATTGACAAAAAAAAAACAAATTGCAACAAATCAATCTACACTTTCAAAAATACGCGCCAAGTTCCGGCTACGAATCTCAGCGCCGCAAGCGCCCCACCGACTGCCCTACTATAACTTATCAAAAGCAGGAAATAAGTATGCAAAAATTTACATATGTACAATAACGCATAGAAGGGAAGACTCGTTTGTGTTAGTGTCCAAAAAGGTGGTGCCTTTCCATACAAATCACAAATATAGCAATCATTATCACCTGTTGGTACATCTATTTCGTAGTACAAACATTACTAACGACATAAACATCTTATTAGGTTACTTTGTTTCATGCAATTGTGCGGTTAAAAAAGAAATTATGTATGCGTTAATTGACTTGTAACATGTAAATGGAGCAGTTATTTGTATATTTGATGTGGCAGGTAATCCCAACCAACATCGGTTAAAGCCAGCAGCTTTGCCATTCTTAGTGATTTATATGGGATGTGTGAGACTGTACTAACCTCTCCCCATATCGGAAAAAAACAGTTATTATTATTAGAAAAGAATTTCAACATCTTTGGTATGTTTTCATAGTATCAATTAATTCGCTGTTTTTTCTACTGCCTACCCTGATTTAACTCTGTACGCCCCACTGGTTATACGCTGGTAAATGTGCGACTAACAAACGAAACGCGATTCCTATATGGTAATGCCAATCGTTTCTGGCTTGTTATTGGTGGACAGAGCACGGAAATACCACGAAGTATGTGTGCAGCGTATCGGAGATCAGCGAAGGCCAACTGTTTTTGTGCATCGTATATTTATATTTCAGCAAAGGCCAATTGTTTTTATTTGTATACGATTGTCTTATAACACGGTTCGAGAAAGAATGTAATACTCGTATTTGAAAATTTCAGTCTGTGAAAATTGTGCTTACTCCGAGAACACAGACACACCCATGACAAACTTCTATCCGTTTATCTCTTCAGGAGTCCTGAATAATTTCAGACATTTAAGCCGTATTGTCAACCCTGAGCCGTTATGCCGTTATGCCCTCACGAATCTGCCATCCGAGCCTATCTGTAGTTTATAGTCTGTAGTACTGATTTGGTGCTGAAAGTCAGATAGCTAAATCTCGCTGACATCCCGTATCTGGGGAACATAACATTCCAAGAAGATTGATAAATTTAAATGGTGTTGTATAAATTTAAGCAGAAAGCATTGCGTTTTGAATGCTTGCCGAAATGATTTTCATAAATATTTGTATATTATGTTGACGGTAAATCAAAACGCTGTTTGAGTTGATTAATTTGATTTGAATAAGCTTTTGTGAAGATAAAATAACAAGAAAAAAAATTGAAATAGGATTTTCTTATTAAAAATAAATAGAAATATTTATTAGCAATTAGTATCCTAACACTTGAATAATTATGTTTCGAAAATAAACACACTAAAACAGGTTATCACGGTTTATACGATTTTTATACGACACGTAAATAACTAAATGTGTTAAAAAATGTAAATATCTATTAAAAACTTCTTACGCTTTTTAAGGTCATTTTTAAAATATTTTCCAGTCCTAAAAATTACAAATATTTCAAATAAATACCAACTCTTCTTGTGCCACCAATCTTCTAATAAATATAACATCAATAGAAAAGGAGGATAAAATAGCAACTGTAAAAATCTCTAAGGATAAATTTCTTAATAAAACTGTTCATCTGAAGCGACCTGTCAAGTAAGTATGTTTTTCTGTATCCGTTTTTACATAATTAGATAGAGAATAGAAAATAACATTTGTACAGCGCTCTTGAGGTGATTTTTCATAAAAACGGCGCTATACAAATTATCTAATTATTATTATTAAAAAAAACTTATTATTGATGACATAAAACTCTCTTGTAAGTTAAACTATTTAACTAATTAAAATCAATAAGGTGCTGACATTTTTAGTGACTAACTCCGAAAAGCCGTGTCCCTCCCAACTTCCCTCGTCCTCATTTCAAAAATTCTGGAATTGCTGTCTAAATGTCACAGTCTCACTGTTTCCGAACAGTTAGACTAAGTTGTATGATAATAGAATTTAAAAATTCACTAAAAATTACCTTCTGCTTTCCATATATAGGAAATATTTGTTTTTAGTAATGAGACTATTGCTGAAGTTATCCATATTTCATTCGAAGTCAATTACGTTCTTGGCTCCTCGACATGTTTAAAAATAAAACGAATTTCCTGCAGCTGAACGTCTATTCAGGATAGAAAAGTTATATCCCGAAGAAATTCCATTTTTATTCATAGCACATTTAAAAATATTTCAAAATAAGGAACTCCAGAACTATTTTTTTTTTAAATGTTAGAATGACAAATGTCAAAACAAGGATGAGCTTTAACGTACATATTTTTTATATTCTATTCATGGTAAACCATAACTAAACATAAGTAATACAATTATCTACCTTTTCAGAAACTTTAACTGAAAGAATAATAAAACATTGACCATTAACATTATCATAATATCCGTATTGATAATTGGTATGCTCATGAACACTCTAATTTATTTCTTTAATAATACTATTTTATACTGAACAGCAATTATAGAGCTATAGTCACAGAAATGTAGTTTGAATTTCGCTTAAACTAAAAAAAAACATATTTAAATACAAAATAAAGTCGAAAAATAAACATGTTCATACACATTTAAAAAAAAACTGAATGCGCACGTGACGTCAGATGTTCCAAATATAATAGTACCAACGTAACAAGAAGTTTTGATGTGATGATTTTTTATTCACTTTTAAATAACGATTTATAAATTCTACGTATAATTATATTTAATCAAAGTTATATATTCACAATCAGCGTTTGCTGATCTAAATGAATATATGTTTTCAAAGCCAGTGTATTTTTCACTAAAGTTCCTTATTAATTTAGTGGACTAGTGCTGTTGTCATTTCTTAAATGAAAAAGACAATTATACTGTTGTACCCATATATATTATTAGTTTCATTTTTGTCGTCGTACTCAAGTTTTTTTCAATAATAAATTTACCATAAAATCTTAAAATCTAGTGCCAAAACTCTTCTTAAAACTTCACCTAAAGTCATCTTTTTGAAAAATAAATAATTTTATTCAGGTTTGTTTTGTATTTTCAATAGGCCTCAGAAAACTGAATATGTTCAGTTTGATGGTAAGAAATGTCTCATTTTTACATGTTTATTGGACAACAATGTAAATTAAAAATATTATGGGCAGATTTTATTTTTAAATACTTACCGCTTAAAATTTACTTGATATATATTAAAGTAGGTACTATATTATAATCAGTTTTTATGTTTAACATTAAGTAACTTATGTAGGTACGTTGTTGAAAGAAGCGAAACTAGCACTTCATAATGGAGTGCTGATACCAACCCTGATGTATGGCAGTGAGCCATGGAACTGGCAGAGGAGGGATGAATGTAAGCTGAATGCTGTAAAAAGATCTCTGAGTTCGGGTATGCAGAGCGAATAAACGAAGACAATATTGTAAGGAGAATAGGATAATATTAACAAATCTTGAACTTGAAGTATGATATCGGTGTAAATGGCGTAAATTGAACTGGTCTCATTAGCTAAGTTGGTTAAGCGGTTACCCCGGATAGGTAGAGGTCCTGGGTTCGAGTCCCAGATGCGACTGAAATCTTTTTAATTTCTGTTGTTTTTCGGTTTCGTGGTTCATTTGGGATGTGTTAATATTATCTTCTTCAATGATTAAATATTACAATGAGGTTTACAAACTTCAATAAGTTATAAAAAAAATATAAATTGAATACTAATTTTTATTTTATATATTTAAATAATCCTTTTAGTTTCCTTTTTTCAAATTTAATACCTCCCTTATTGAGAAATTCTCGTGTTTAGGTAGGGAGTTAGTTAGTTAGGTAGGCATATACTTATATGGTATTTATTTCAATGTTCCGGGGAGATTGAATTAGTTTTTATTTTTTTATTTTCGAAGAATATGTCTCTTTTTAGTGTAACACGTTATACATTTCGGGAATTTTATGCCTCTGTTCTATTTTCTATATACTCGTACATTATGAAGAAGAAACTGAGCATCGCCTACTCAGTATTTTTTTAATGATTACAGCACCAAAGTGATAATTTGTAACAACGTATTTCTCTTGAATTAATGTAATTATCAGATATTGAAAATTTGTCCAACAATTCAATAAATTCAAGATACGTAGAAGTAAGAATCAATACGGTCGTTATAAGCCTTAACACGTTGTATTCCACCTACACATATAATTACATATATTAAAGAGAGGATAACATTACGTATAACGTTAAATATAATAATTTTCGCCATTTTTCCTCGTTAAATTTGCCTAAAAACAGATTTTTAATATTTTTTATTAGTTACGTAATACCCCACTACGCTACTCCAGCTTTTAATTAATTTTCACGTAGGTTTTTTAAACAAGATCATCGCTAACGAGGTAACACGTGTCAACAATAGATATAAAATGGTAGTTAAATATTTAGCATCCGATGAATATTATATTAAAAAGTACGACTCATATTATATTATATCATACCTATTCCTGAATAATCATTTACATGCCTAAAACCCCTTTAACAATGGTTACGTTGTTCTACCTTTATCTTCCATGTATAATGATATTATAATCTAATATACGTATGTAATTATGTATATGTGATATTATCTAAGCCCATGCGGGTTTGCGAGATTGGGGTGAACATTATTCAAAGGATATGTAAATAATACTTTGAAATATTTACACAGGAATATAAACAGCTGACTAAATAATATTACAATCAATTTGTTCTCGTTAACAATTAACATGTTCGTTTCGTATTATTTGCGAAAACCGTAAATTACTAACCATATTTCGATAATTTTGTAATCTTAAGGTGTTAAGCAAGGCTGCTTAATGTCACCGAGGTTATTCAATCTATACATGGATAATGGTATGCAAGAATTGAAAGAGGTGGGCTTGAGCGCGAAAATGAGAAATCTGAAGGTATGTTGCCTGTAGTATTCTGGTGATGTGGTGCTGATTGCTTACTACTATATGACCTATAGTCCCTCGTATCTAGAATAAATGAAGTATTTAGGGAGAATGAGTTAATGTTGAATGTAAGTAATTAACTGACTAAAGTCATGGCGTTTGAAAGAGAGATAGTACGAAAATAGTCTACAGTATAGTTGTCATTGATAAATACTTGGAGCAGGTCGATGAGTTTGTATATTTAGGAAGTAAGTTTACGAGAGATAGAATAACTGATAGGGATATTGAAAGAAGGGTGAACGTAGGAAACTCCATTAACGCAGGACTGAACGTAGTAGGCGCTAGCAAAAAGTTGTCCAAATAAGCGAAGCTAGCAGTCCACAACGGAGTATACAGGGACAACGGAGTATACAGGGATACCAACCCTGATGTATGGCCAGAAACGTCGTGATGGTTGGTTAATTAGTTATAATCTAGTATGGTGAGAAAGTATTTTAATACATCTGTGTTCCTCGTGAATCGTTTTTATATTAGTTATTTCCCCACCTTCCTCTTCCCCCTTTTCCTTTCCTTCCCCAACACCTTCAGCCTCACAACATTCCCCAATTAGGAATGCCATAGTTTCACAGGCTCCAGACGGTTGGGAGCAGTTGCGGCATTCATATAAAAAAACTGTGATAACAATAACATTTTAAAAAAAAATTTCGGACTGTTTGCATAATATTTTTGACATAAATTTTTTTATTCCTATATATTATGAACAACTAGTAAGTAGGTATGGTCATGCATCTGATAGATAGCTCGATTGTACTCGTCACATCTCTCTCTTTCTCGTAAACAAAGAATGTAACAGAAAGAGGGCCAACGAGAACTCTCAGCACCATGATCATATTCTTTATATAGTTCATAATAATATCAAAGCCAGACATATAAACTGCTGAAAGATCCGTTAATATCTCTCTTTTTGTCGTATGCTTCGTTTATGAGAAAGAGGGAATGTTGCAACGGTAACAAAACTATGTATGTATCAGTAGTATATCTTACTATCTATGCTCATAAAAATCCAATCACGGGTATCCACCAGGGTGCACAGATTGGTACCTAACTATTTTCCATTTGCAAACTCAATAAATATGCAAAACGTTTTGAATTTCAAACAGTTTGATTTTGAAATGTCACGTACACAATGCTCTGTTTCGAACGTGCAAGGAAATTATTTCGTTAATTACCATTATTTTGAATGTCTGCCTGTCTGTCAATGTTTATTCGAGTAATGGCTAATACAAAGATACAACAATTCGATTTTACCCAAAGTCAAAGAGAGAATTAGTCAACATTGATGATAGGAACATTTGAATAAATGCTCTTTGTCAATTAAAAATAATTGGAAGTATACGAATAAAAGCGTGTAAACTTTATTGTTTCTTTTTCATTGTTCAACTCTGTGCTCGATATTCCTTAAAATAAAGATTTAAAAAATAATAATTTCACGATTTTTATACTATTTTCCTACTGAGATTTTGAAATATTGTAGAGACAAAGAGAGACAATGTTTATTAACAACGATTTTTAGAAAATGTTTCCGAGTCTGATTTCTTATTTGAACACAGTTTTTGATCAAACGCTCACTACTTACACAGTGGTTTTTTTTTATACTCGTGGGAGATTTAATGGACTATTATATGCTCCAAAAGCGAGATAATCTGCTTATGAGAAAGCGCTAATTAACAGAGCGGTTCAAATGTTTAACGATGCTTCGTTGGTATTTGACATTTTTAACGTTAATTAAAGACAGTTTATCGACTATCTTTTGATAAATTTTTCAAAATAGCCATTGAGTTCTTCCCATGACTTTAGTATATTTCTACTTGGTTGCGTTTGATCATTTATGTTAATTTTTTTATGTTAATAAATGTTCCTTTCCTTACTTTTTTTATGCTCTAAACTTGTAATCTCTTTAAAAAATGGCGAATAGCTGTTTTATTGAGATCGTGGTAAATAAGTAAATAAACCTCTTAATAGTTCAAATGATACATAAGATGGCAAAACTAACTTATTTATTGATTTGTTGTAAGGAGAAAACAGCTTTTAATATAAATATATATACTACGCTTCGTCATGTAGAAGCGAATGACGCTAATGCAGCAAAGAACTGACGCGATCATAACATATTATATCTAGTACGAAAAATTTATATTATAAAATGATATTTTTCATAATTCTTTACTAACATACAAAACGAAATTATTAATTTTTCGTATCCTAATATAAATGACTTTAAAACTACATTTATTTTTTCTTTAAACTTTTATTCTTAGCCAATTATAATTACTGATTTCATAACCTTTATAGACTTCTCCATATCATCTCTATATACTTTCTTTCATTCAGTAATACTAGTTTTTTATACATTCATTAGTTAAGAAGTATTCTCACCCCAGTAAAAATGAATATGTTATTTTATGGATGTACGTAATAGGTAGTTTAACAATTTAAATATATCAACCTTTTCATTTGTAATAAATTTACAGTGTAAATGTTAAATAATAATAAAAAATAAAAATAAAATATACATACGAGTATATGTAGATAGGAACTTAAACATATAGTAAGCCAACAAAGTTTTATTGGTTAAATACAAATGTTATATTTATGGATCTAACAAGAGAAAAAAACAATCGTAGAAGAAAGGGAGAAGAGAGAGAGAATAGGATGGGGAGAGGAAATGCTTTAGATACATTTAATACTTGTACATCAATTTGTGGTCGTATGCATTACGTTGGTTCGATATTTGGAAAGGGTATTGTGAACAATGTCGTTGTTGTTTAATTGAATAATATATTGCGCACAAATACGGGGAATCAGACAATTTATGGTAAATGTATCTCTACAGAGTGGATTAATTTAAACAGATAAAACACATTTCTGTATAAACAAATATAAATTATTGCACAGCACGTGCAATAACCAAGCCGCGAGTATTTCACAACACATGTAATACCGAGCCGATA
Organism: Halesus radiatus; assembly: GCA_022606495.2. Lineage (NCBI taxonomy): Eukaryota > Metazoa > Arthropoda > Insecta > Trichoptera > Limnephilidae > Halesus > Halesus radiatus. Next base: position 62,458 of record JAHDVE020006525.1, read on the forward strand.
TTCTATATTGCACCACCGTGTTTTTTAATATGTTGTCGTTAGAAGATCGAAGAATCTCGGTTTCTTTCTGCAAAAAATTGTTAGATCCAACGCAGATTGCTTGGAACTCCTTCAACGGATCCAACTACTAGTTCCCAATACACTAACCAGATCGGACCAAATTCTTAGACTTCCTCGATGGAGCACTAATCCTAACCAAAACTCCTTCATTATCGGGCATCATACATCTTTAACAAGTACTACTCACAATTTGACATCTTTAACTCTACACCATACTCCATAAAGTCACACCGGCGATCTATCGAGCCTTTATAACTTCAGATACCTACTCACTTCATACTACTACCAGTCTATTAACTTTCTTCGTTATTATTATTATTTATTCTTTGTTTGTCATTTTTGTTTGTTCTTTTATTAATATAAAATCACACACATACATTTCAATTAGATCAAGCTTCCACTCCTATCCCCTACCCCCTTCCTTTCCAGATCCCATAACAAATTACGTGTAACTTTTAAATTTATCGTTCTTTTTTATTTTGCATGATTATCTTTTTTAATATTGTTTTGATTTCTTCGAAAATCACTAGATTCACTGATAAATAATACACATATGGAAACCTCTATACGCTCAAATTTATATGACTTATTCAATTTACTTTTTTTTTTATGAAAACCGTTGGTCTTCCAAATAAACAAAAAAAAAAGAATACCAAGTCGAGATTCCACCACAAATGCAATATCGAGCCGAGATTTCACGATATGTGCAGTACCAGCAAATAATAAATAGCGTATGCGTAGTGGTATGTGCGCTATTTCCCACTCCAGCAATGGAACGAACAACACCACTACCCGACACTCTGCCTAACTGCTTCACCTTGGACTCGACTAGCATCTTTAATATTGCTCTACCCGGACCGCGCTTTCCTCGCGTTCATACCTCGAAATACACTTTTTTCTTGTGCGGGTTCTACACGTCCTGTACACTACGGGACCTAAGGTTGATTCTGAATGCGGGCAAGTGAAAAAAAAAAGTTGGCTTGGTCTAGATGGTATTTGAATTTTTATAAAAAAATGATGAGCTCTCGCGAGTCTAGGCTATAATTCATAGTTTTAAATAATAAGATTTGATCAAATATTAAACTTCGTGTTTAAACGCGGTGAAGTTGTGGAGGTTAAAGGATTTGGTGTTATTTACAAAGTATGAATTACATTTATAATTAATATGCTTAAAGAATTTACGTTGAATGCTTTCGATTCTTTCAACGCAGGCTTGGTATAAAGGTGTTCATATTAGCATGCAGTATTCTGAGTGAGGGCAGATATACGCGGTGTAAAGGGAGTAGAGTGTTATGTGTCGTTAAAACAAGAATGGTCACCCCACCAACCGTTATACGATACAACCAGAATCGAGTTCAAAGAAGCTACCTTATAGACCAAAGCGAGGCCAACGGATAGCGAACAAGAAGATACCTCCCGGCACGTCGTTCCAACGTCACTCGAGTCCC
>JAHDVE020006526.1:0-56937 GCA_022606495.2 Halesus radiatus
GAAGGTTTTTCAATTTGGATGAGTGTTTCAGGCTAATAATTATTGTTTATAAAAATAATTGTCACAATTTATTTATTTGAAATACACATTATTTAACAATAGAATGTAATAAAGCTTTGACTGCCCAACTAGTAACAAATCCCCTTTTAGGACAGTCAAATTGACAAGTCTAATTTATATTTAAAAAAAAAAATATTTTTAAAAATTTAATGTGAATCAAATTTAATAATGTTATTATTAAGTTCTGCGAGTATTTTTAGTTTTTATTATTGTGACAGCTGTTTCGGCGTTTAAGGCCATTTTCAAACTGTCCTTACAGCTGTCACAATAATAAAAAATATAAATACTTAATAAAATAATTAATAAATTGACAAGTCTAGTTTATATTAAGTGCCAATATATAAAAATATAAGGAAAAAGCTAGTATTGACATAGTATGGTAATATAATATATCTAGAAAAAAGCATTATAATTAAGTGTAAAAAGATGTGATGAATAGTATGGAAAAAACAATTGTGTATACCAGATAATAATGAGTATAGTATAATACTTAAGTACTTATGAAGAGATCAGAAAAGACAAATATTATACAGTTAACAATTATGTATATGTGTTTGATAGGTACTGGTTGGTTTTATGAGGAAAAACAATGCGTTTAAAATTGAAAAAAAGATAATATTATTGAGTAATATTAATAAGATTGAGTTACGTTTCACTCAGCTTTATGAGCTGACGACGAAACTCAGGGATGCAGCCCGAAGAGGGTTAATAACATATTTAATATATTTTATTCAGTAAGTACAAAAAGTAACTTTAGTAAATTGTTTATAACCAAATGTATGTCCTTTTTCCTTTCCTGGCATAGGGTTTTTAATCCAGTTAAGATCTTTTCCCAAAGAGCGCAAATAATGTAACATAAATCAAGTCAAGTAAATCAAACCATGAGATGGTAATAGTAAAAAAACGAAAGCGCCACTAATGTATGTGTTTGGTATTATTAAAAATAAATTAAAGAATTAATAATGACTTTTCTACTTAAATTTTACACTCTACACGACAACATGATAATATACATTTAAACACCATACGAGTACATACACGATATGGCAAGCAATCCATTAGCCACTCGGGGACAATTTATATAATATTCTTCCAGACGAAATTAGAAGATGAAAAAGTCCAGGTACATTTAAAAATAAATTGTTCCGTCTGAAATGAATGAACAAAATAATTTAAATGTATACAATTTGTATTTTCGGATATGTTTTCAGGTTTTCACGGCCAAAAGCATTTTCTTAAATAGTTTTTGAGATATTTTGTCGCTTTACATCTGTCCTGATAATGAACACTGTAACGATGTTCGAAACGTTGGCTAAATGAGGACGAAGTGCATCATGGGATAATATCACAAAAACTGTTCAAGAAAATTTGTAATCTATTTATTTGCGTAATGATTCTAGTTAAATAAGTGAAAACATGATTTTTTTAAAAATTATATTATCGTTCGTGGAATGAGTTTTTTCGAATTAATGTTTAAACACCTTTGAGTTGGTTGTATCTCTCAGAAAATGGCAATAGAAAGTTGACCATTTATGTACCTGTAGTTTGCAGTATGTTATGAATGGTTTTTGTGAACAAATGAAAACAAATAAACACAGTCTGTGAAGTCAAAAACATCAATTGTATTCGTCATTGAGAACTAGTCTTCTTCTCTACATATAAACATGAATGTTTGACTGTCTGTCCTCGATTTTCTCGAAAATTACTCGACTGGTTTATTAGTGCCGGGACGGTTTAGAGAGTAGTTTGAATGAAATCCAATATGTAAAACTGTCGCTATAACTTTTTAAATTAGTATGAAAAACATTGAACCAACCATGTTGTATTGAGGTTAGCCCATAGATATACCGCTCTGGTTACCAACAGATTACATATTCAAAAGAAGATTTGTCTAGGTAGAATATTTTAAAAATGGAAAACAAAAGTAGGTACCCAAATAAGACCTCTGTTATTGAAATATATTTTGAAAAAAAAAATTCTTTGGAATGAAATAAAATTTTCAAATGAATATTTCATTGTTTCGTTTTTTAGAGTCTAGCTGTCTAATCAGTTATGGCACACAAACGGCAAGCAAGAATTCACAACTTTATGACTTTATTAAACATAAAAAATCCCGAGCAAGGCCGAGGTATACATCTGCTAGTGTATTATAAAATTCGGAGTTTTTTTTAAATTTTACATCAAAACACTTAAATAATAATATTACCCACAAAATGTACGTCACGTGCTCATATAATCGTAAATCTAATTTATTTATTTAATTTTTTGCTTTTTTCATAGATGCATATTTTTAACCGTTTTTTATTAACCAATATATCTCTACCCCTATTCCATAGAATAGATAACCAGATAAAGTCAAGCACCCCATTTTAAGAGCATTTTTTACGATATCGTTATCTTTTGAAATTGATTTAAATTAACGACAGACATGAACCGAAGTTTGTCATTCATCTGACATTGGCTTTGGATGTTGCCACAAGAGCAGCGATGCGTTGGATTAAAAAACTTTTGTTTCATGTAATAAATATTCATTTTTTGCTTAGACCGGTTTGCGGTTCGTGTGCATGAAGTAGCCTGATAAATTTGTTTATTATAATGTTGTGTCGAATAGTATTGGGCATTGCAAATGGGTTATTATTGTAACGGTTCATTTCGTATTGAACAACGGTGAACTTTATATATGATAGAATTTATGCTTCGATAATTTTAACCTTTTTTTTCTCTTCTATTTCAGGTAAGAATATATCTGCAATGCGAATTTTGATATTTTGTCTGCTCTTATGATGGACAACTGTGTACAAGTAAGTACATTCAGAATCTAACATTTTCTGTACATTGTTTGAAGAGCGTCCATAACAAGTTTAATAAAATTGGGACAGCTCCGCAAAGTGTAAACAGGTGGTTGGACGATGTGAAGAAATGTAAACATGCGTGGTTGGACGATGTGAAGAAGTGTAAACATAGGTGGTTGGATGATGTGAAGAAGTGTAAACATAGGTGGTTGGAAGATGTGAAAAAGTGTAAACATAGGTGGTTGGAAGATGTGAAGAAGTGTAAACATACGTGGTTGGACGATGTGAAGAAGTGTAAACATAGGTGGTTAGACGATGTGAAGAACTGTAAACATAGGTGGTTGGACGATGTGAAGAACTGTAAACATAGGTGGTTGGATGATGTGAAGAAGTGTAAACATAGGTGGTTGGAAGATGTGAAAAAGTGTAAACATACGTGGTTGGACGATGTGAAGAACTGTAAACATAGGTGGTTGGACGATGTGAAGAACTGTAAAGATAGGTGGTTGAACGATGTGAAGAAGTGTAAACATAGGGGGTTGGAAGATGTGAAGAAGTGTAAACATAGGTGGTTGGACAATTTGAAGAAGTGAAAAATTGCTGGTTGTCGGAATAACAGAAGAGAATGCATGAGACGATGTATGAATGTAAATGAAGCAAGAAGTGTATGCCAAAATCGAGTTGCTTAGCGGTCCGTCCGCTCTGCCCACCCCTGCGGGGAAACGGCATGATAGTTAGTTAGTTGGCTCAATATTATCAATTGACTTTAACAAGATACGTCATATTTACGATCATTTGTTTATTTTTTAACACATGATTCCTATGAGGTGGAAATTTTTAAAAATAAATTGCTTTGGAATATATCAAAAGACGTGACGAGTTAATGAAAAATCCATAATATTCCTCTATTCGCACTGCGTCTCGCGTAGCTCCAGCTCTCTGGGGGGAGGTTGAACTTTTAATTTTCTTTCTAGCTCGCCAACACGTCAAAATTAATGAATTCTCCGCGGTACCACCATCACGCCTAATTCATAACCATCACTCAAAGTGTTGACACTATAAAGAAGGCATTTTTACTATTCACAGCATAAAACACGGCCACAAAAAGAGCATCAGAATAGAGTATGGGCCTTTGTGTTATTCCATCAACACTCCCTTTCCCCACCCCGAAAAAACAACCCCATAAAATGTAACAACAATGTTGCTATTCAAGACTTGATACATTTCTACGCGGCTCTATTGAGTTGGAATCGCATTGATTTTTGGGTCGTTTTTGTACGTTTTGTCCGGTCATGGTGCCATTTATTTCGCACCTTTTGAAAGCAATTGTTACCGCTTATAGTTGTGACGGTTATTTCAATAAATAAACCAAAGGTTTTTATTGACTAAACAAATGATATTGTTCATTTCAGATAAATAATGAAAATACTTACCCTCCATCAATTACACAGCTTGTTTTTTGGGCTCGGCTCTACGCTGCAACTCTATTAAAAGACAATAAATAGCTGAGAGTAACCTCCAATTTTTTTTTCATTCTACCAAATTTTTTTCAGTTTCTTCCCTGATTTACTCGAGAACGAAAGCTGAAATCGAAAAAGTTATTGAACAAAATCGATTCCAAATGTCATATACTTTCACCAGTTTCCCGATTGTACTTCGAGTTTCCGGACACCGTGCATAGTTGAAGTAAAAAAAAACAGGGTCCCCAACTCCAACCTACACGCCAAATCTGATTCATCAAATCTGAAAACATTTTTAGATTCTGCTTGACAAAATTATATAAAACAGTTTTTTTTAAATACCCCAGGCATCAAAATGTATGTGGGTCTTTTATTTTTACTAGGAATTAAAAATGAAAAAACATGTAGTATAAAAAAAGATTTTTTTTAATATTATTTTTTTTTTTACATTTCATAAATAATAAACCTAATAAATAATAAATAACATAAGATTTTAATTGCGCGACAGTTGTAATTTTCTTTTATTGTTTTGGAAAATTGCGGAATTATAGGTAATTTTTTTCTTTAATGTGGCCTGTGTTTTTAGAATGGAAGCAACAACAATAAGTTGTATTGAAATCCAAGAAGATGTTAAAACTAAAACATCTTTTATAATTTCTCCTATCCTTTGTTTCTAATTTGATAAATTTACTATTCACTATCCATTTTCATTTGGTAAATCGATGAAAGGTTTATGACACTGCTGGCTGCATCTCCGTGGGTGTTTGGCTTTTCCCAGTCACCAGTTCAATAAAATTTAACACCCCTACCCTTCTACCCCCCAACCCTCCAAAACTACCCGAGCAGGAAGTGAGCGGTGTATAAATCAGTTGTGGGCAGTGGACACCCCCGGTAGTGGAAACTATCAGTCACCATCGAAATATTGAAACAGGTTGGCTCACTCTGAATGAATGAACTTGGGATGACAAAAGCAGGCTGCAGTCGATATCCGATCTCAAATTGAATAGAGATCTCATTGGTAAATTTTAACAGTCTGGGAATGAGAGATTCACTGTTCCTATAAATATAGTCAAAGAGTTGAAGGATAAGAGTGTTTTGAGGATAAAGTTATGTGAATTCAATAACAGAAAATCCCTCTTTAAAACGATATGAAAACCTTTTGGGCTTTTGATGTATATTAAGTTTTCCTGTGTCCCGAGAAATGACATCTCTATATAATGTTGGAATTAGCGGATTCATCCATTTTGGCAGAATTTCATACTATAATGCGACTACTGTAATACGCATATCACTCGGTATTATATTAAATAATAAACATCATTTATCTTTACAAACTCACCGTCAATTTTCAGATTAGACTTTTTATATTTTGAGATTTCCACGCAGAATTATGTTATTATTTGAAGTAGTTAATAAGACTGCAATCGATTCATACTCAAAGTGCATTTAAATCATTGAATCGACCATTACTTATTAAGTTCGATTCACATCTCCCCGCACCGGGCAGCGAGGACACGTAAAGCGGCAGACCCGGCCGAGTTAGTTGCTATTAGTTGCACACGCACGGTGTAATGTGAATACTCTCTTCTGTGCCGCGCCTGCCACGTGTCTGCACTGCACGGTGCCGGTAGATGCGAATAATACACCTTAATTAATATGAAATTGTAAAACAATTGTAAACCTTTTTTGTGAAAAATTGTTGAGGATTGGTACAGTTGCCTTTTTCATGTTTTTGGCTTATTCACGCAATAAGTCAACTCCATTCTCTTTCACAAATTAAATTATGATAATTACACGAAGATACGTGTATAAAACCCGCCTAGTGGTAATTTATAGACGTCTGCATTCTATATTTGCACAAGCTACTTACTGTAAATAGAATAATTCTACCCTCTCTTACCAAGATTCTACAACATTATCAATATTAAATTCTACGAAGCTGCATCATTTTAGCGCGGCAGTGTTATCTCACTCGTGCTATACGCATTCACTTGTCTAATGGTCGTGTTAAGACTGCGCTGTAATTCAATATGCCTAAAATGACTACGACACCTCAAGAATTGGCGGATCGTGTTCCCAGAATTGTGGTATTTGCTGGTGTTTAGCAAATGCATTTACCGACGCACAAGTTGCATTAAGTGCTGTCAGTTTTATGAATGCTGTTATTGTGCGCCTTCGTGTTGCACTTTACAGAAATGCAAATTAAACATGCGCACATCTGTCGTGTTTGCGTTCAGTTTCATCCGTCATAATGTCATTAGAACTGATGTATCTGCATCTGAGTTACTTGCCTCTGTGGGTTAAATCTGTAATATGTAATTGTGTAAAACCCAAGCGAATAACTTCAGGTATGAACTATGAATAGGACCAACGACAAATAGGGATATATTCATTTCATTACGGAGAGATCGTTCATAACGTAGCAGAAAGTCATTTGTGTGATATCTAGAAAAATGATTTTCATGAAATTTTGCACAAGTTTTTAGGCCAACGCAACTATTTTTAACTCGATACATTACCTCCATCATGAGATCTTGAGCGTTAAAATATTTGTATTATCTTTAAGACACCACGTTTTTCAGTTGTGTATTAAAAAAATTTGTTGTGTTCTTGGAGACAATATTTATTTATTTCTTTCTTTATACGCTCATCTGGGCTTTTATATAGATTTGAGAATATAATATAAAGACCTATAAAATATTATATAGAGCACATAGAGATTTTATACCATAAAGTGACCAACAATTTACATAAAATAGAAAACCAAAACAATATTATAATGAGTCAGCAAATATATGAACAATACCTTCAAACTTGTGGCCCAGATCATGCATCCTATTAGCTAACTTGTGGCCCAGATCATGCATCCTATTAGCTAACTTGTGGCCCAAATCATGCATCCTATTAGCTAACTTGTGGCCCAGATCATGCATCATATTGGCTAATGAATGAGACTGATAGTTAGTGTACGAGTAAGTGTTGCAGAAAAATGTTTGTCTTGGGTTCTTCGTCGGTACATTTAATTTAATAGTGGCGAGGATGGCAACGCTGTCAATTTGGTTGTTAATGATTCTGTATAATACAACTAGGTCTGACATAATTCTCCTATCAGAGAGCGTAATCAGATGCAATCGATTCATCAAACTTACATGATTAATATTTTCAATTGTAATTTTGGTTGGGGTATACGAACTGGAAAATGTCCTCGCGGAGACGTATGGGCTATATACAGTGGCGGCTCGTGACTTTTGAGTGAGTTAGACTGGTAAGATTGAAAAATACGACTTTATTGATGTTTTAGCTGAAAATGGTTTTAATTTTTTTTTCAAAATTAAATTTTTTTGTATGGATATTTTAGTGGTAAATGGGGATAGGTAAATTAAAAACCATTTTCAGCTAAAACAACATCAATTAAATTATATATTTCAATCTTCCCACTCTAGCTCACTCAAAAGTCACGAGCCGCCACTGGCTATGGATATGTAGTGCTTGGAGCGTTATCTGCTTCAGACTATTGGCATTGGCTATGGGGCATTGCGTGGGGGTGTCTACCATCTCCATACTCTCATCCCCCCTAAAACCACCCGTATGATGAAATATCTGTTGTGTTTTCACAATTGCTTCTACAGGAGCCGTTCCAGAAACAGGTTATTTCAAAATGACTGCTAAATTACGTAAGTTTGGACAATCTCTTCGAATACACACCTACAGAATATTTATTTATTTAGATCGTTTTGTACATGACATGTATCAATTCTAATGACATTGTTAACTAACCGATTGTTAATCCCGGGGAATTCATGGTACAAAATGTATGAAAGTTGCCCAATTGTTAATCCCGGGGAAGACGCCTCATTTCATGGTACAAAATGTATCAAAGTTGCCCGATTGTTAATCCCGGGGAAGACGCCTCATTTCATGGTACAAACATCAGTAAAATTTAAAAAATATATATATTTTAAATAACAAGGATAAAGGTGATATTTTAAATATTGCAATTTTTTCTATATAGGAAAGACCCTGAGAAATTTTAATACTAGAGTTAAGGAGCACCTGAAGTTTTTAAGTAATAATAATTATTCTGAATTTGCCAACCATATTTTGGAAACCAATCATTAGATTGACATACTCGTATATAGAGAATATCGTGTGAAAAATATTGAAATTCGTAAAGAATGCAAGGCTGATGTAAGCGTAATGAGTAAGATTAAGAAAGGGACGCTTAGATGGTTTGGGCTTGTGGAGCGAATGAACGAAGAAAGGAGTGTAAGAAGAATGTATGTCGCGAATGTGAATGGAAGAAGAAGACGGGACGTCCGAGGAAGACATGGCACAATCAAGTGAATCAAATACTTGAGTCGGGCCATGTCAGAAGTCGGAATAATAGAAGAGAATGTATGAGACGATGTATGAATGTGAATGAAGCAAGAAGTGTATGCCAAGATCGAGTTGTTTGGCGGTGCGTCCTCTCTGCCTACCCCTGCGGGGAAACGGCATGATGGTTAGTTAGTTAGTATATAGAGATTTATTATTTTTTACACTTGAATACAACTGGATTACAATTAGCAACATTTGAAATATTAGACATTATAAAAGTGGTAATAATCAATTAAATATTATAAGTAATTTTTTTTTTTAAATAGCTAACTCTTAAATTTATTTTCACACTTATATCTATATTTAGATAATTTTATTACACCACAAAGTAATTTTATTTTTTTGAAGAAATTATCACGATGATCGTGTAGATTAATAGAATCTTTATAAAATAATCTTTTATTTTTATTTATTATATATATATATACGATATGAACATTTATTATCGGCTGACGTATTGCCCATCTCACTAGGTGTGAAACGCCTGTGTTGAGATGGCAATTTACAAGGGTGGTTGTTCAGCTAGGATATTTAGGTGACAAATACATTAATAGATTACAATTTAATTTATTTCTTCAATACTATGCTTATTTAAAGGCATAAAAGAATTTAGAAGCTGACAGGTTTATTGGGGGTGATTAATGATCTTATTTCTAAAGAAACATTTTTTTGTATATTAACTAGGGAGGGAATTGAATAACTTAATAGCATTGTATTTAAAACTACTATGTTCATAAGAGGTGACACAAACTGGAATATTAATGGATTTTACATGTGATTGTCTTAGGGCTCTATCTTTCTTCAAACATATGGATATTTTAAAATTGATGCAGCAGGATATTTTTGGAATATCTTTTTTTCAAGTTGGTAACATTTAGTTTTTAAAAAATGAAACTAAAAATAATAATTGTAAAATAAGCGGGCCGTAAACGGTTCAAATATGGAAGAATTGTTAAGAATATTTAAAAAAAATGTCTCTTTTGCAAAACAATATAAAGTTGTATTAACAGTTTTATATATACATATTTATTATTGCTTTAAAATTGATGCTTATAGTGGTTGTGCGTCCTCCGCGGTAATACCATCCCAGCCACCCTGACGTTGTGTGCAGCGTGCGCTGTGAGTGTGCGCTGTGAGTGTGCACTCTGAGTGTGCAGTCTGGCGCCAGAGGTTGGTTACTTCTGCATCATGTAACAGTTGGCTTATAAAAAAATCAATGAGCATGAAAGTCTAGGCTAGTTAGTGCGCCGGCCGCGGCCGGGATGTTTGGCAGACTTGACCATGAGGGTATCATTCGCTACTCCGATAATAATAATAATAATAGTTGGATGATTTGTATAGCGCCGTTTTTGTGAAAAATCATCTCAAGGCGCGGTACAAATATTTCTTAACTAATTATGTACAAACAGATACAGAAAAACATTCTTACCTGGCAGGTCGCTTCAGATGAACACAGTTTTAGAAAAAATTATTTATAGAGAAGATAGTTTTACATGGTTATTTGTTTCTCCTTTTCTATTGTTGTTACATTTATTAAATGATTGGTGGCACAAGAAGAGGTGGTATTTATTGAATTATTGGTATTAATTTTTAGGACTGGAAAGTATTCATAAATTGAATTTTAGGACCCGAAAATATCTATAAAATTACCTTAAAAAGCGTAAGAAGCTTTTAATAGGTACTAGGTGCTTTGCGTTTTGGCTGGGTTTTATTCTGTTGGGTGAGAAGGAACTTTGGTCCTTGTATCGCCATTTAGATCTTTTAGGCATAGGTATTAGTATTTATTAAATAACACAAACACTAATTTATTTTAAAGTGATCACCAACCAGTTTCGCTTATCCCAAGCTTCGTCTGTGTAAAATTTAAAATTATACAAAAATACATAGAGTGAGCATGTATATATAGTATATATATATATATGGAGCATGATACAAAATAGAATAGGAGGGTTGCTCGTTTTTTTTTTCAAATAAAGTTGTGAAGTTGTGAATTCTTGCTTGTTATTTTGGGTGCCATAATTGATTTGAAAACAAAAGTAATGGCTTGTGACGAATATTACTTTCTCTAAATAAAGAAATGAAGAAACATTCATTTGAAAATTTTATTTTATTCAAAACATTTTTTTTTTCAAAGATATAAATACTCGTATTTTCTGTTTTGAAAATATTCTACCCAAACAAACCTTCTTCTTTTGAAAATGTAATCTGTGGCTAACCAGAGTGGTATATCTATGGGCTAACGTAAATAGAAAATGGCGGGTTCAATGTTTTTCATGTTAATTTTAAAACGTTATAGCAACAGTTTTACTTATTGGATTTCATTCAAACTACTCTCTAAACCTTCTTGGCACTAATAAGAACAAATTAGTAATTTTCGAGAAAATCGAAGATAGACAGACAGACAGACAGACAAACATTCATTTTTATATATAAAGATAGGACTGTAGGACAAATTACGTTTATTATTAAAAATATTACTATCAATCTTAACGCCTTCTTTTTTCTAAATTATCTAATCTAATGCCAAAACCATTTTGTCTAGAATATTAGCGCAGGTGCTATGATTATTATTAATTTGTCAATTTTCTTTCTTACGTACAAAAGCTTTTTAATTTCGAAAATTAAAAACAGTACGGTACCCCTCCAACCCCCGGTAAGATAGGTACTATTTCACATACATTATTAATGTTTATAATGACAGATAAAATTTATTGATTTCGTTATTTATTATCTTGTCGTAAAATTACAACATGTATTATTTTGCTATTAAAAAAAAAAAAGGTAGCTCCAGTTAATGCATTCTGTTGCGTTGTTATTACAAGTTATTTCCCTCGAGTAATAAAAGCTTGTCTCTGTACTTACCTCGAGTATTTTTACGTTACTTTGTGAGTGCATTGTTACTTGCCACGTCAGCACAGGAACCCCTCGAAAGGAGAACTAAGAAAAACATTATGAATCGTATTTTTAACATTCAGTTTATTTTAATAACCCACTTATAAATGTCATTGTAATATTTAATCATTGAAGAAGATTACATTAAACCAATCCTAAATGAAACACGATACAAAAAAAACATAGAAAATAAAAAGGTATCATATTGCATTTATATTCGGGTAGATCTTTGTAATCATCATAAAGACAGTAGCCATTAATATGGGATTTAATGGAGGATAATATTGACAAGTCTTGAAGTTGATGTATGATATCGATGAAGATGGCGTAATGTGAACTGGTCTCATTAGCTCAGTTGGTAGAGCGGATGTCCCGGTAAGACTTCGATTCGATTCTTTGGATTCGATTCCCAGATGCAACTGACACCTTTGACTCTGTGTAAAAACGGGCGGTCCGTTTGATAGATTCCCCTGTCTTAACAAACGGATTGCAGTCTTTGAAGCACAGGCGTCAGGTGGGAATTCTGTCCTTGTTCTACCGGTATTTTAATGGAAGATGCTCTGAGGAACTAGCGTCATTGATCACGGTTTGCACACGGTTGACATTTGTTACATGAGAACGGGTCGCTTTTACGACTCGTTCTTGTGTTCAAAAAATCGGCTGTGGAATGATCTGCAGGCCTCTGTGCCGGCCTCCCAAACCTTCCTCCTACAACATGGATCTCTTCAAGATCCAGGTTCACTCCTCCCTATCCTCTAAAAGACCTTCCATACAGCATCCCCAAAGATGATACAGGCCTGAGGGGAAATTATTTTTATGATTTTTTTCGGTTTCGTGTTTCATTTAGGATTGGTTAATATTATCTTCGTCAATCAATACCTTTTTAATCTAGTAATTTATTATTACGTAAATAAATAAATAATCGTTTTGTTGAAACAAAACCAAAACAAAACTTTGTTCGCCCTAGAAAGTCGCTACTAAAGTAGCCGCTGTGTGACGGCGAATGATGATTTGTTTGTTGAACCAACCATCTAGAAATGAATTTCAATTATATTATAATTTAAATGAAAAATGTTTTTGTTTTAAGCCACTTTTACCAAACGGGTTTCGCTACCACCGTAGCTTCATAGGGCAGTATAATACTAAACTATGAACTAAGATACACATGTGTTATGGATTGATAAAAGCGGGCGAGTGGAGGGCCGAGGGTGGGAGATGAAAATATATTTTATTTATATGTATTTTTGCATTCGACCGGTTTCGGTATGACTCAACCTTCTTCAGGAATGTACACATGTATCATTTAAATTATAATGTAAAGCCACAAAGTGATTGCTTCCTTCGATAAATTATATTGTAGTTTGTCACGGTGAAAATGTGCATGGAAGTCGCGTAGATACATATAAGTGTTACAATTTTTTTTTTAAATTATATCTCAGATTAGAAGTTTCAGTGAAAAGTATACGACCAACTTTCTTCGGTGCAGTTTGAACTGCATCGTTCTGTAAGATAATGTAGAATGCTTGAACGTTCTCACAATCTAATGAACGAATCAGCAGGTACTGAATAATGTTATAACCCTATTATTCAGCAACTGTTTACCCCTGACCAGATTTGGCTTGTACCCAAACTTCACCAAGGATGTGACAGTTGAATTTCTTTACCTATGGTGGTTACAAACGATACTCAAGTGCCGTTTAAAATATTAATAAATAGTGAAATTGTTACTGTTTTCGTTCGTTGTAATAATCGTTTAAAGGTTCGCTCAGATACCACTTTACTACATCTCAATTAACCAAGGAACTAGTGTGTTAACCTTTGGAACACCGAGCTCCTACGATATAATACTTCAGTGTAAAATTGCACGCGGCACGCCTGAGTCTATTTTCGTAATAACCTACTTGTTTTTAGAAAATGTTGTTTTTGTAAATTGTACCGTCTTACCAGATAATGTGTTTAAATATTTTTATAATTTGTATATATCGATCATGAATAGTTTCCCCAGAATAGCTACTTATATTCAGATAAATGATTTTTTGCCTTTGCCGATCGGATACACCGGCGTTCAACGGATACAATTTTACGTAATTTCGGCGCGCTGAAAGTTTCTGTCTTATTTTGTCATTGTTATAATGTTACAAAACCAAGCTTTATATGAAAATAGGATAAAGTTCGTAATCCTTCCGCGGACATAAATTTTAAAAAATACATATTACAGATGCACGTAGAAACATAGCGGGCACATTCATTGAAACCTAAATTATTTTTTTCTATCTTATAATTTAACTCCATTGTTGATCTGCAAATCGTTGGCTTCGGACGGCAGATCCTTTGTGTCTTGAGACTAGTACAAAACAGTGCCTCCTCGCTTGACATATTATGACATGTGCATTATTTGTACATCATACATGTACCTACACGTATTACATTCTACGCGGTGTGTATCTGAAATCTGGATAACTGCGCAGGCATCTCTCGTCCCGTGTCCGCACATAGTTGCAGTCGCAGCCTGTTATGTACGAGACAGCTGTCGGTGCGTGGAATAGTAATTGAAAAATATAAATTCCTGGCATATCTTCCCCTTCTTCTTCTTCTGCGTGACTTCTTCCTCGAACTCCCCTCGGGAATGAGCCGTGCGAGGAAATTTAATAGAAAGCATCTTTATCTATTGATATCCGATTCTATACCTACTTGAGTGAAAAATTAAATAAATAGAGTTATTCATTTATCCCAGGGTATGTTACCCTTTGTATCGCCCCGTGAGAAACCATATCGATAATTTGAATCGAAAGTTTGTTTATGAAAATGAACAGTGTGATTTATTTTCCTCCCTTATTTGGATAATTTTTACTAATTCTATAGTGCCATAAAAGTGATTTTGATGTTTGTTACGATTAGTTTACAGACTTCCTAAACTAAAAGTTTTCCGACTCTAGCATAATTAAAAATGGTTATCTAATGATTCTTTACTTTTGAATGTTTGAACGAATGGAGATTTTAAGTTATTTCTTCCGATGATATAATAACATACATATAAAACTTATTTCCACTTTTATTTTATTTCACCGTGACCGGTTTCAGCTTGTTAAAGCCATCTTCAGACTGGTCACGGTGAAATAAAATAAAAGTGGAAATAAGTTTTATATGTGTGTTATTATATCATTTTAATGGAATTCCACCATGTATTATCAGTTTCAAAAATAGAAAAATTTCTTCCGATCCCTTAAAATGAAAATCATTTTCCTTGCTCGTGATTTTCCTAAAAACTTGATATTCCATGGAATTTTGTTACTACTTGTTAATATATACTTAATTTGATGTTCAATTACATTTAAAACCAGACTATATATACTTCGAAGTAACTTCTTCCATAAATGTAAAATAACTTTGTGGTGTCACATTTAAATAGTGGTTTATACAAAACATTTGAAGTAAATTCACTATTCTCCCGAAGCTTTTCATAATGCCAAGCTTTTTATCTATGCTCTACACTAATTCCCGTTTTTAATTAGCAATCTTTATCCGTTACTAGTCATCGCTCTGACTACACACAGCAGCCCAGTCATATGGCACCCTCAGAAGGCAATTTTTGCAAGCAGTCTCCCCTAATAGCTGTGGCGGCGTGGGTGAATATGTCCGATACACATCAACTCCCGCACTCCCTTGTACTCGTGTGCTCCTGTGATCCCGGCCGGGTTCACCCCTCGGTCGCCATTTAATCCGAATAATATCCTCGTCACATTTGTCTGACTGTATTGAATATTCTAACCATCTATGCGACATGAAAGATCAATATCAAGATCCGTCTGGGAATGTACTGATTCACAATATTCACATACCAATCAATCTGTGCAAGCCGGAGAAAGAGGAACTAACGAACATTTTTCTTAATCCCATCCTATCATTTTGTTTTCAAGAGATCTGCTATAGCAACGTCCCCGACTACACATATAAGTTTGTAGATTTATAGACAAGGCTGTTTCGGATCTTGGTGAAGTTCAGTTCTATTGGAAATGTTTGACTAAATAAAAAGAAGAGGAAATCACGTGAACAATCCCGTTACTCGATAATGAAACCCTGATATCTACAGTTTAAAAAAATATCCATATATGTAAAAAAGCACGTAAAAATACTAAGTATCAAAATATTTAAAAAAAAAGCATATAAATGTTCACAGAATAAAAATTTAAAACACATAATGGTATATTAATTACTATATTTTGTGCTATTTGATCTTTTTGTGTTTTTTTAGTCCTCCTCACTGAAGGGGGAGTTTAATGTTTAATTTAATTTTTTTTAAATTTTATTGTGTATAACAGACGGCGTCCATTTACTATACACATGAACAAAACAATAAAGTGTATGAAATTATACGGAATGACAAGAAATAACCCTTTGATTCTAGTAGTTCCGTATCGGGAACCAAATGGCGGTCCTCGTAATACCCGTTCTATCTCCCTTTCTCTTAAGGTCAGACATGTGTTTTAGAAACTTAATTCACTTCAAATCTCACTTTACATCATATTCTGATAGTAGATTGAAAATGTTTTAAAATAATTTTTTTGCATGTCTCAAACCTTCAAGGTTTGTGTTGAAAATATCAAGAGATATGTTATTTAGTACCATAGCCTGTTGAGCTAGCACGTCTGTTGTACCATATGATATGCATATCCAATCGTCGTGCCGCCCCTTACAGTAGTTGTTTGGTACAAACAGCTTATGCATTCCAGGAGGTGTGGACTGTCTTATCAAATTATTTATAATTTTATACTCCGTTATCGCAAGGCCCCACTCCTTCTAGACTGAAGATTATCGTAGTTCGTCTCGGAGCAAATCTTCATCGTGTATAAATTTCGGGTAATCACCCGAATTGATGTGTCTATGTCGTTTTTAGTCACCTCTTAATTCATCTAAGTTTTTTTGTGCTGTTTTTAAGGTTATTTACCACTTTCAGCCATACTTGTATTCTTGACTTGTGCTCATTAAACTTCTCTATTCGTTTTATATCTAGGGGAAGGATTTTGTGGAGTTTTGTTGCAAAATATATGTACGAGTACTTCGTTTCTTTGTTCGAAAGTGTTTTTAAAACATGGAATGTCATTTTGATTCGATCTAGTATCACGAATACGTGGTCTAGTCAGTCTAGTGGGGGTTCCGTATTTTTGAATAGTTCTCAATAAAATATTTTTGTCACATATTTGTAGTACATTTGTTACGTCATAACTTTTGAAATTTTCTAAAGTGTTCTCATGGGTACTTTAAGTATGGTCTTTATGATTCATTTTTTAATTGTATTCGGATTGTGTATGTGCTTAGATGTCGCAGATCCCCATCCTATAATTCCATATTCGATTCAAGAATTACATAATTAACTAACTAACCATCACGCCGTTTCCCCGCAGGGGTAGGCAGAATGGACGGACCGCCAAACAACTCGATCTTGGCATACACTTCTTGCTTCATTCACATCGTCTCATACATTCTCTTCTATTATTCCGACTTCTGACATGGCCCGACTCAAGTATTTGATTCATTTGATCGTGCCTGTTTTCCTCGGCCGTCCCCGGCTTCTTCCATTCACTTTCGCGTCATATATTCTTCTTACACTCCTTTCTTACCAACCCTGATGTATGGCAGTGAGGCATGGAATTAGCAGAAGAAGGATGAAAGTAAACTGAATGCCTTAGAAATGAGATCTCTTAGGCGAATAATAATAATAATAAATGGATTATTTTTATAGCCCCGTTTTCGTAAGATAATCACCTCGAATGTGTGGTAAAACCATTTATGATCGTGTGAAAAATATTGAGATTCGTAAAGAATGCAAGGCTGACATAAGCGTAATGAGTAAGATTAAGAAAGGGACGCTTAGATGGTTTGGGCATTACATAATGCGTAGTTAAAACAAAACTCCTCATTAAAGAAGCCATTGGCTCCGTAAGTTTGATAAGTATATAATTTCAGGAAAACTAGACGATCATCTTACTGACCTTTTTTCAAAAAAGTTTGCCAAATTTCATTGAATATCTACTAGTACTAGGGTTCATCTGTTGTGTGCAGCGATCAAATCAGTTAACTTAATCTACTGAATATTCGTTGCACATTGCACTTGCACAATGCACATTGACCATTTCACTTCATTAAACTATTCCTATTGAATGTTCCGAGAGATTCCCATTACTGATAGTATTTTAGGGTTCTGTACCGGACATTGAAGAAGTTGATTGAATAGTCACGGCATGAGCCATACCGTAACCAATCACCGCAATCACCCTTTGGAAGAATTACTATAAATAATGAGATGACGCACCGAGGTGGAGTTGTATTACTAGTTACTACTACGCGTTGTGTTTTGGGTTTAAATTATATGACCAAAGTTGACTCATTGCGGCTTACCGAGTGTACATCAATTAGAATAAATTATATTTCCGTACTAGGCTGAAATTTTAAGTGCACGTATCAATGAATCGATTCCATTACGAATTCGGTTTTGCAGGCACGTGCTATATATTTACCGCACAAGAGTGGATGGCGTCTACGAATGTTGTGAGGGTATAGAAAATTGGCTAGAAGAAGGAGAAGAAGGTTGGTCACAACCTACATGGCTATTCAGATCTAGTCACTAAACAGTGCTAAATCTTTTTCAAGCAACGTCCCAATATATATGTTCATTATTAACTTTTAAAAAATTAAACATTAAGTCATAAAAGTCTCGAAAAACTAATTTTTAGTAATAAATTAATTAATATTTATTTTGTAATCACCACTTTATTAATACATACATATCAACATGTTTCGAAAGCGATGCTTTTCTCATCAGGAATATACAGAATACTACAAAATAATAATGTCAAGTATAGACAAATTATAAACATACACAAAAATTGTTTAACGTAGGTAAGTAAGTAATAAAAAATGTTAATAAAAAAATATAGTAAAATATTGAATAACAAATTTATATTAGAAGTTCAAAAAGAAATTATTTTTATTATTAATATTAATATGAAAATAAATTCAACAGACAGCTATTTAAAATAAATTATTACTGGTACTGAACTCATTTTTTGATACGGTAACTAACGTATGACCGGAGGAACACCCGATTTATTTTATCGTAGACATTAACCTGTGAGAGTTCATTCGATGTCGTTAATCTTATCTATATAGAGTAGGTGTACCTATTCCTCGTACACAGGTAGACTTGGTTAAGAAATTTTGGGTGAATTGTGTAAAACCGTTATAAAGCAATGGATATTCCCAAGATTAGATAAGGCAAGGAAACATGCCTGCGATGAATCAAATATTGACCGAATATAAAAAAATTTATTAACTCTCTTGGGATGTACATTACAGACTTATCGGCGATGTGGGCATTTTTTTTCAATAAATTTAAATTAAATCAAATTTAATAATGTCGTTATTAAGTTCCTGCAAGTATTTTAGTTTTTATTATTGTGACAGCTGTTTCGGCGTTCAAAGCCATTTTAAAAATGCGCTTATGCCACATTCTGACGACTTACTTATATGGTTTTATTTACCCCCACCCATTACTTTTATGTTGTTAATATTTTTTTTTATATTTTCGGTAAACACCGATTTACTCAGAAAATAATTGTGGTAATTAAAATTTTCTATTATGTGAGGTACTTAATAATAATAATAATAATACTTGGACGATTTATATAGCGCCGTTTTTGTGAAAAATCACCTCAAGGGCCCCTGTTACTTACAGTTGAAATCTGTTTTCCCCACTTTTTATGATTGCAGGTTTTTTCTTAATTGTTTTTTTTCATGACGTGAATGCCATTACGCCAATGAATTTAAACGTGTGTGGTAAATCTGAGAATTATTTTAACGATTTGTATTGTTTAGATTTCGTGAAAGTACTGGAAATACATCAATTTACTTATTTTATTTCTTATTTATTTATTAGAGTTAAGTTTCAAATAAGCTAGCTCTACTCGACGAAAAAAACGTACTAATGCATGCTTATAATGTAACATTGATGTGCCAAATATGTCATAACAACATCGAAATATTTGTTCCCCAGATGTTAAATCCGTCGCACAGGGGAATAATATTGCAACGCTGAAGTTGAATTGTCACAATAAAATGTGACACTGTCTTGTCCTACCAGGTACTTGAAAAGCAATCAAATATGTACAGTAGTTCAAGGGTATAAAACATTGAATTAATCGTTATATTACGAATTAAATGGAGTTTTACGAATTAAACACAAATAACAATTGATAATGTAGGTAATTGTCATAACTGACGACAAGACCTCATTAACGACTTCTGTACTTTTGCAATGTAATTCTGCACAAAAACCCAATTTATGGAGAATTATTAGTAGAGCTCGTGGCCGTGTCCGTGTGACGATGTTTGGTCTGAGTCCAGTGAGAGGCAGTAGTCCGATGGGGGTCCAGGGTTAGCGGTGGTCAGAAAGAAACAAGGCGAGTAGAGCAGAAGTCGTAGCGGGTGGAGCAGTCGAGAGAGCAGAGGCGTTATCGGGGCGAGAGTTGCTGGCTGACTGATTAAATCTGGTTTTCGCAGGCTACTTAAAGTCGTCTTTGAAACATTGGGGATTCGGGACTCTCAGAGTTAACGCGTTCTGCGCATGTCCGACGAACAAGTAATCTCGCGTCTCCCTCACTGCCTTCTCGCTCTGACGTTTTATTCAGTAATTTATATTCACAAGCGGTCAGTGAGAACACCTTTCTTCCTGACCATAAAATATACGTTTACAAAGGGGAGTCTGGTCATTTGCGGACAGCGAAATAATATTTATTTTCCATATGACCCAACTCCCTTACAAAATATACTTAGTTTATACAAGTACAATACAAAAATTATATTTCAAATAAATATACGAGTATTTCAAAAACACTGCGGGAGAGGCGAACACGTCCGACACAGTACACATAGTTTCAGTGTGAGTGTTTCAAACAATATTTTTCCGGCATTAAGTCGACAACAACAAGTCGGCAAAATTGTAATTCAATCAGAATAGAAATACCCGGAGTACAGAAGTGCGCCAGGGTATAGCTACAGCTGCGCCGTGAAGCGCAATAAGTTACCCGCCCACATCCATAATGTACTGGGGCACAAACATCAGTAGAATATGCATGCTCCTATTACTCCCAGATGCGTTCGCCTTATTTCTAAACTAATTTTACAGTCTGCAACATGTTAGTTCGGAGTTCTTACGGCTTTCAGGAAGCATGTAGGTATTTTCATAGCCTCTCTAAATTTACCGTTTTGGCGGCTTTCGCTGTGTGGTGCTTGCCTAGAAAGTGGAAAATGTTTCTCCGGGAAATTTACGTAGCATTAATGTACTTTCGCTAAGTATTTGGGACGCATAAGGCGGATTAATTAAATTTCAAAGCGTTTAACTTGAGAAATACGAAACTTAAAACTTGTGTACTATTTTGAGACTGTGTGTAGTTTGATAATTATAACGCTTTGTGTATTTCTTTGTAATAATAATAATAATATTCGGATGATTTTTATAGCGCCGTTTTTGTGAAAAATCACCTCAAGGGCGCTTTACAAATCTTACTTCCTATTCTTACATTATTCCTATATTAAATCTATGACATTTTTTTTTTGGACACTATCATTACACATTATTTATAGACCATATAAAGGATGCAGTTAAATTATCAAAACTAAATACGGCTTGGTCTAAGTTTTCATACATGTTTAATTGAAAAAAAAAAAAAAAATTAAAAAAAAAAAATTGTAGGCTAATTTGAACAACGAAACTGATATGTTGTGTTGGAATTAAGTTTTAATTGACTTTGTTACACTCCTTCCATACTCAGCATTCCCAAATATGATATAGGCCCTGAGGGAAATTATTTTCCTCGTGGCCTCCTGTGAGCAGTTTTCTGAAGCTGTAAAACTATCGAACCTGCCAATAAATAAAGCTCTGGCATCATGAAATTTGCGCAGCGTTATCTGTCTGAATTATCCAGGCCAATAGATTTTATCTGCTCACAATATCATTCCCACCATGAAGAGAGAACAATTAGAGAAGATACCATATTGTTTGTTCCATGTTTTACAATTATAAAAAAGCAGCTGAAATGTTGCCCGGGGTTATGAATGGTTTGGGGTAAAATTTTGAGGTTGAGATGAGTTACCCCTACCCCCACCCCTACCCCCATCCATTTTAGACGTCAACGTGTGCAAAATTTCATCAAGAAATACCAAATTATGCTTTAAGGGATGGGAAAGGTGATGACAGTGACCTTTGTTTTTATTTTTTTAATTGACACCTCACAAGAGCGCCCCTGTAGAGGTTTGTTCAAAATAAAAGGTAAATTTTGAATTTTCGCGGGCTGTGTACATTCGATTATCGATTTTTTTTTGTTATGTTGTTACACATATGTTTATCATATGTTAGCATTATCAGCCATTTTGGATTAGTGGTTTGTTTTTGACAACTGGAAAGGTTAGTCACGTTTTTGTGGGTTCTTCGATTTTTTTTACTTTTGAAAAAAATGGATCAAAGAATATGTATTAAATTTTGCGTTAAAAATGGAATAGTGCTCCAACGCACTTAAAATATTGACTGTGGCATTCGGCGAGTTTACTTTGTCTCAAAAAACTGTTTATAAGTGGTACAAGCGCTTTACAGAAGGCCGAGAAGATGTTAATGACGATGAGGGTCCTGGAGTTGCAACCACTTCAACAAACGAAGAAAACATCAAAACAGTGAAGAAAATGGTTGCGTAAAATCGTCGAATCACTATTCGGGAAGTTGCAGAGGATGTTGGCATATCAATCGGCTCATGCCATGCAATTTTCTCTAATGTTTTGGGCATGAAACGTGGGGTAGCGAAGTTTGTTCCGAAATTGTTAAATTTTGAGAAAAGCACCGTCGCATTAGTATCGCTCAGGAGTTGTTGAATGACGTCAACGACGATCCAGATTTGCTCAAAAGGGTCATAACTAGTGATGAAACGTGGGTATATGGTTATGACGTCAAAACCAAGGCCCAATCATCCCAATGGAAGCGGCCAGAAGAGCCAAGACCGAAAAAAGCACGCCAAGTTCGATCAAATGTGAAGGTTTTGCTCACTGTTTTCTTCGATTACAATGGCGTGGTGCATCATGAGTTCATGCCGCCAGGTCGTACGATTAATAAGGAATACTACAAGGAAGTTATGCAACGTTTGCGTGAAGCAATACGGCTCAAACGATCGGAATTATGGAAAAACAAAACATCGATTTTGCATCACGATAATGCACCAGCTCACACATCAATACTTGTTCGTGATTATTTGGCCAAAAACAACACCGCAATCATGCCTCAACCACCGTATTCCCCAGATTTGGGTTCCTGCGACTTTTTCCTATTCCCGAAACTGAAGAAACCAATGGAAGGAAAGCGTTTTGCCACAATTGATGAGATGAAGTCAGACTCGAAGAACGAGCTGATGGCCATACCGAAAAGCGCATTCCAGAAGTGCTTCGAGGATTGGAAGAAGCGCTGGCATAAATGCATTATATCTGAGGGGATTACTTTGAAGGGGAGAAAATGGATATTGATGAATAAATAAATACTTTTCGAAAAAATTCAAAATTCACATTTTCTTTTGAACAAACCTCGTATGTACAAGCACGTACATGGTAACTATATCGCTACCCGTTTGGGCAACGTTGTGTGGTGGGTTAAGGATCGGGCTGTAGGAATGGATTTGTTAATGCGGGCTTTGAAGAGGCCCGTTTGAAAGAGAAATGTTGGAGGAAAGACGGATGTGTTATCTTGTTTCGAATGTCAAGTGTTCAAAATGTCATCAAGCTCGGAATAAAACTGTAGATTTGTTTAGAAAACAAACAAACACCACCCGCCTGGAACATTCTTCTTTGTATAATAGAGAAGCGAAGATAATAATAATATTTGGATGCTTTGTATAGCACCGTTTTTGTCAAAAATCACCTCAAGGGCGCTGTAAAAATATGTATATATTTTTTTCAATGCTCTGTTTTATCTTATCACTAACTCCGTAATCTATATAATTACAACTTAAGTCTAGCAAATTCCATTGACCAGTGTTACCAAACTGTATGTAAAATGCATTTATCAATGAACGTGATGCCGCGTTAAAACACACATGTTATTAATTTCATGTACAAGCGGAACCGTACGGTATGGACCGTACTTTCCTGACAGATAAACACTGTTTATTGGTGAAATTTATATACGGTTTTGCTCGCGGAGGACGTAATATTATATATAATTTTTACATAGATTGTTTGTTTGACAACAAAAAACAATTTGGAAAAAATGGGTGTTGAAATCTCGGGCATAGTCTGGTAATAAAACTCCACTAATTTAATGGTATTTATGAAACTTTAATTCTGACGTTGAATCTATTCGAATTATATTATTTCTAAGCAAACCTAAGCTAAGTATCATTATCTTTGCAACTAAATTTAAAAGGAAACCGATTTTTGTTTGTGTATCTAATATATCTATTGAACAAATTCGATGGTATCCTTGATTGTACGAGTATATCTGCTTTATAGCTTCGGGTATATTTAAGTGCTACTATTATATCAAGTCTATCCTCACTGTTTTTTTTAATTATTTTTTGTTTCTCAATTTGTTTAATACTTATTAATATTTTGATATTTTTATAATATTATTTAAATCGATATTATGTAATTGAAGCCTAGTATCTCTATAACAAAACTGTTATGCTGTTTTCATATTTTTTTCAAACTTGCGTGCATTGATCGCAACAAGCATGCACTTATATTGTTCTATTAATGCGCTACATCTGTATTTATTGTTGTATTATATAATATTTTTGAACTAACTCCTGCTGACCAGCTACTAATATTATACAATAAAAAGAAAATTATATTAAACTCAACTAAATCTGTATTTAATTGAAATACAGCATATATTTTTCGATATTTATCTGACAAACTGATTATATTATAACTTAATAGAATGAATTACCACGCGCGTGCCGTCTGATTCTTCTCATTTCTACTTTTCCACCCCCATCCCCATCCCCTACATGCGACCCCAGGCCTGCAGCGGCGGACTTAAATGTGTTGGAAAAAATCACCCCTAAAGAAGAAATTAGATTCTGTTAAGGGAGGATTGAATACTAGGGGGAATGCGTATTCAAACGTGATGAATGCGCGTCAAATATTTACAAAAATACGTAATTTTGTATATAAAATATGAGGGCTTATGATGAAACCTACGAATTAATTTATTTGGATTATCTTTTGGTAATTTGGCTGCCGACATCATTATGATTATACTCGTATATGTCTTTGAAGCTATGATAAGAACCTTCTTGTAAAATCTTCAATTCTTTACCATATTCACTTGACCAAATGTCCACTGGCAATTTTAGATATAAAATCGTAATGTAGTTATGTGTAACTTAAGGAATTGGAGGAAGAAGAAGGCTAGCAGAAAGCGTTTTCTAGAGGTGGCTAGGACTCTCCAAGAGTTGTGCCATTAATAATATATTTTCGGTTATAAATGGCTTTAGTTTTTGCTCTACCGTAAAATCATAAAATTTGCTGTCATACAATTTGTGAATCTGAATTTTATCTAACAAATTATTATTTGTGGACAGCGATATTTATTTTCCATATGACCCAACTCCCTTACAAAATAGACATTGTTTATGCAAGTACAATGCAACAATTATATTTGAAATACATATATGTCAAAAACACTGCGGGAGAGGAAAACACGTCCGACACAAATGATTTTCACAAAATTTCAGATTTGTAGAAACGATCTCTCAATTGATTCTCTTTTCTCATATTTAGGCTTATCTTTTAATAATCCCGCGCAGCGTATTATTATTTGGATACTCAAAAGAGTGCCTATTCATAGATTTGCAAAAGAAGAGAGAGATCGTGTTCAAGGAGTTGTTGAATATTTCCCAGCTGTTAGGGGCGCACCAACCAGCCCCGGCTATAGTATCTCAAGAAGTGCGGTTAGTACAGTGTGCCATGGGAGGGTGATATTGTATAATCCCCGGGGACTGAAAACGAACAGGATTCACCACCCTCCCCCCGAGGGGTGAGATGTCGGGACAGCTATGGCGTGGGCCTTTTCACCAAACGCCAGCCTAATCTACCAATGTTTGAATGGAAACGAATTGGAATAAGATCACTAAAAGGGTTTTAATTCCCTCGTTTATATAGTGTGAAGTTATTTGGATCTACTTTGCATGATAACATTAGGTGATAATCCACAATCTGCCTGAAAGGGGGTGCCATTGCTAAAATAAATAATTTGGTAATCACATATTTTGTGGAGATAAAAGCTGCTAGTCGGATTTTAATTTTTAATTTTTTTTATCATTAATGACGTTCAAACTTAAATACCAGTATATATATTTTTTTTCCAAGCCCGCCAAAACGCTCCAAATCTATGGCCAGTCGGTTTTGATCAGTTTTGAGGTTAGAATGTCAAATGTCAAAATAAGGATGAGCTTTTATATTCTATTCATTAACTCTAAATCATAACTAAACATAAGTAATAAAATGATGTACCTTTTTAGAATCTTTAACTCAAAGATAATAAAAATATTGAGCATTAACATTATCATAATATCCGTATTGATAATTGGTTTGCTAATGAAAACTCTAATTTATCTAATTAATAATAGTTTTTTTATAGAGCTTAAAGTCACCCAAATTACATTTAAATTTCGTCAAAACTAAAAAAAAACGCGTATCAAAAATACAAAAGAAAAGTGAAAAATAAAAACGTCCATACTAATCTAAAAACAGAATATGCACGTGACGTCAGATGTTCCAAATGTAATGGTACCAACATAACATTTTATTCACTTTTAAAAAACAATTTATAAATTCTACGTATAATTAATTATATATAATAAAAGTTATATATTCAGAATCGGCGTTTGCTGATCTACATACATATTTCTGAAACCATTATATTTTTCACTGGAGTTCCTTATTGAAAAGTGCTTTTGCAGTTTATATCTAATTAGGGAACACTCGTATTCTAATAATTGGTTCACCATGAACATAAGTCGATCGCATTCACGTTATTAAAAAATAATTCAGAAAACATTATTAATAAATAGATTTCAACTGTAAATACCTCACAGAATAGAGAATCTATTATCACAATACTTTCTCAGTCAATCGGTTTTACCGGTAATACATTATCTTAGGCACTATGAAAATTGAAATTGTATGGGGGTAAATACAATCACATAAATAATTCATCTCAACGTGGCCCAACCACACTTTGAAAATTTACTTTGTCATCCTTTATAATATTATTTTTCATGCAATGGGAATTTGTACCCGGTGAGTTACTGCAGGGAGCTAGTCAGCGCCAGTTTAGTTATTATATTCTATAATGCAGCAATAAATAAACACAATCATACAAATAGTAGCGCAATAATATAGGTACATGCATGCTGTGATCAATGTACAAAAGTTTAAAAAATATTTAAAAAAAAATGAAAAACAGTTTTGTTATAGTGATACCAGACTCCAATTACATAATATCGATTTTATAATTTTATAAAAAAATATCAAAATATTAACAAGTATTACACAAATTTTGAAATATAAATCAGTAGTAATTGGTAATTGTTCGCTGTATTCGTGTTATTGAAAGACTTGTTATTGTGGAACTACATTTAATTATTCTTGTATTGAAAGTTAATTAAATTTTATGATGTTATATTAATTTATAAAATATTTTAGTTTGTTATTATTGTGATGCTGTTTCGGTGTTCAAAACCATTTTAAGACTGTTAAAACAGTTTGAAATTAGCTTTGAACGCCGAAACAGCTGTCACAATAACAACAAAGTAAAATTATTGCAGAACTTAATAAATAATAATCAATTTATTTCAATAACTTATTGAAGTTTATAAATCTCATTGTAATTGTAAACTCGTATTTAATCATTGAAGAAGATAATATTAACATATCCTATTTTTATTTTTCTGTGTGTTTTTTTTTTGGTTTCGTGTTTTATTTAGGATATGTTAATATTGTATTCTTGAATGATTAAATAATAATAAATTTACACCTTTAATTTAAACTTTTTGTTGTACTCTGAACCGGTTCGAATTACAGGTCAACAATAGCAGTGTGTAAATTAAAAAATATAATTATTAGCCATTTCCGAAGCCTGCCCCGAGCCGAGCACTGAGCGATCTGACCACAGCTGTAGCCTTTGATTCATTGGCCATTGTTGGCTATTGTTTAGGCGAATTTGCAGAATGCAAAGAAGTTCCGGTGATACTACCTCGAGCGTACATACACATCGACATAATATATACGCCCATCTGGTCTTTTAATAATAATAATAATAATAGTTGGATGACTTGTATAGCGCCGTTTTTGTGAGAAATCACCTCAAGGGCGCTGTGAATTTTACATGAATTTTAGAACATAATATAAAGAGATATCGATATATATAAGCACTAAACCATAAAGTAGTGAGTATTTTTTTTAAACGTTTAACAGCGACTTAAAATAGAAAACTAAAACAATATTACTACACAAATCATTATCGCCACATTACCCACACTACATACTACATATTGTAGGATTCATCAGAATGCTGGCGGCACACATGACACTTTACTGTATAAATGGAGTCAGCAAATATATCGTCAATACCTTCTAACTTGTTGCCAAAGGCATGCATCCTGTTGGCTAATGAATGAGACCGATAGTTGGTTGTGTAAGTGTTGCAGAAAAATGTTACAGTCCTCGTCGGTAGATTTAATTTAATAGTAGCGAGGATGGCAGGGCTGTCAATGATTCTATATAATACAACAGGTCTGACATAACTCTCCTGTCAGACAGCGTAAATCAGATGCAATCGATTCATCAAACTTACATTATTAATGTTTTTAATTGTAATTTTTAGTTTAAAATGTTCTAGTATATTCCTAAGAAATTCGTAGTGTCCTTTATGCAAAAGGGGCCGAATAGGTGAATTATACTCCACTTGACTTGTAACTAATGAAGTGTACAGTTTATAAAGCATTAGAAGAAGATACATACTGGCGTTCCAAATAATATCCCGGGTTTCCCGCTCATACCGCGAAACTTCACTGTGTATTTTTCATTAAAAAATCTAAGGAAAAAATTGTGTTTTGTTACTAATAAAAGTATAACCGTTTGTTTAGTACAGTCTGAAATTTTATAGTAGACGGAAAATGAGAGCACAGCAATCGTTTAAAACGTTTTAAGTGACAACACCAAGATGGCTCATATGATAATTATCGTAATTATAAGCTAATGTTTTTTTATTTTTTTTTTATTAAAAGGTATAGAATACATTTATTATTTTTTTTTGTATGAATACCTCACAAGAGTCCCAAGTGCTCCCAACCGTCTAGAGCCAGTGAAACTATGGCATCCCAAATTGGAGAATGTTGTGAGGCTGAAGGTATTGTGGAGTTGAAGGAGAAGGGGTGGAGGAAGGTGGGGAAATACCTGGCTATTCAGATTTGGTCACCAACCACGGCTAAAAGCCATTTGCATTGTATTTCCAAGAGTTACGAAACTCTAACTCTAATTAACATTCACTGTACATTTACAACACATAATTTGAATTTGTAAAAAGACATATCACTGGTACATTATAATATAAGTGTACAGAGACACTTATTATAAAGAAACACATCACTGGTACATTATATAGTTATACTTATTACAGAGACACATCACACCATTAATCCTTACGAGGAACGGCTGCGATGCCCGTTTCATACATAACTTAATTTTCCAGTTGAGGCCAAAATGTCCATCCAACCTGAATGATATATATTTAATTAAAGGTTTAATAAATATCTAGTACGTTTGAGAAGTATTTTTGTTTTAAATTATGAAGTATGGGCCAAAAAAAAAAAATCATAATTTTAGAGGCAACTTAGAAAATTATTTACGGGTTTATAATATTTAAAAAAAAAAATTATTACATTTGCTATGTAAATATGATTAAGTAAATAAAAAATATAAAAACAAAACATTTGAAAAAAAACCTTTTTTTTGGGTCGATGTTTTAAATTATGTACCGCAAATTTGTGTTGTTTTAATTTAATTTAAAGTCCACCATAATGCTTATTTTAATATATTTAAAAAAATATGTATTTTAATATTCCATTGTACTTTCAACTTTTTTTAGGTCACCGTTAGCCCCCAAATAATTGTTAAAGGTGCCTCTAAAATCGCCAAAAATCAATTCCTTTAATTGCCTATATTTCATAATGTAAAACAAAAATAAATAAATTACTTCTAATCCGCTCTAGATATTTACTATACTTTTTGATGAAAAAAAGATCATTAAGTTTAGGTGAGTATTTTGGCCTCAAATACAAAATTAAGTTTTGTATGAAACAGGCCGCGCAGCCGTTCCTCTTAAGGTATTCTTTCAAATAATATAGTTTAAGCATCTTACTTTGAGACCTTTCACATTGGCTGGCATTTTTAACATGGTTGGGTAATTTATTGTATTGTGTGTAAGCTATATATTCTAATGATTTTACTCCATATTTTGTTGAATATTAAAACTTTTTTTATTTTTTTATAATTATTTAACGCTTTGCAAGGAATGGCGACCGTTTGTATTTCTGAAATTTATGTATCGAAAGAACCATGTATTAGATGTTAGTTAATTAATTAAATAAAAATATATTAACAAATCGAATTTACAGATCACAAATATAAATTTCAAAAACGTTTTATGATCTTATGTATTGTTTCCTTAAAACGAACTTTCAAATTCGAATGTGAAAAATTTTAATGTGAGGAACAAAATTTCAAAGACAGCTTGGTAATGCCACTGTAATGAAAACATATAGTTCCACTTTAGTAAATGTCTACATTTTCGCCTATGCGAACACGTTCTAAACAATGATATTACAAAAATCTAATACTATTGACGCACGTTACCTTAGCAAGCGAAATAAATGCCCACACTACACTTTTTCAACACCTTGTGTCGGACGTGTTTGGCTCTCCCGCAGTATTTTGACATATATGTATTTTCCCCTTGCATTAACTATCTCTATTTTGTAAGGGAGTTAGTTGGGTCATTTGCAAAATAAATGTTATTTCGCTCTCCGCAAATAGTCCCTTTGTTGAATGTATACTGCACGGTCTGTGGGAAATGTGTTCTCGCCGACCTCTTAAAATGTGAATGACTGAAATAAAACGTCAGAGCGGTACTGCAGTGTGAGGGAGAAAGGAGCTTGTTCGTCGGACATGCGCAGAATGCGGTAGCTCTGAGAGTTCCGAATCCTCAACGTTTCGTAGGCGACTTTAAGTAGCCTGCGAAAACCAGATTTAAACAGTCGGCCAGTAACTCTCGCCCCTACACCTCTGCTCTACCTCGACTGCTACGCCCGCTACGGCTTCTGCTCTACTCGCCTTGTTTCTTTCTGACCACCGCTCACCCTGGACTCCCATCGAACTACTGCCCCTCACTGGACCCAGACTTAAATTGGATTTTTGTGTAGAATTACATTGCAAAAGTACAAAAGCAGTTAATGAGGTCTCGTCGTCAGTGTCTTTTTCCCCTTTGCAAGAAGGGATCGACACAGGTTGTCCTTTCTCACCTCCCAACCCTCTTCGTGGATCGGGATCAGCTGTCCACTACAGTTCGAATGTGTGCCATTACGTCTGGTACAACCTTTTTTTAATATATTTTATAAAATATATCATTTTTCTCAGATTTTCATGAATTAGGTTTCTCAGTATGAGCGTGTAACGTAGTTATTTACTAGCATTTGGCATTTAACAGAGTTACGACGTTACATATAACACAGGTTTTACTTCTTATTTCCTGTTTTTATGTTCTACTAT
This sequence comes from Halesus radiatus, assembly GCA_022606495.2. NCBI lineage: Eukaryota > Metazoa > Arthropoda > Insecta > Trichoptera > Limnephilidae > Halesus > Halesus radiatus. The sequence goes on from JAHDVE020006526.1 coordinate 31,445, forward strand.
GAAAGTTGGAAAAGTACTCCGAGAGACTTCAATAAACTTGGAGTTTCCAAATTCCCGATCCTCGCCATAGCCTTCCACATTTCTCCGACCGAACTTCTATCAACTCCAATAATGGACCCCACTTGAAAACGTTATTTAACAAGTAAAAGAAGTATACCATAAATGCCAAACTTTAAGTTTGAACTACAAAAAGGCTTTAATTACGACCAAATTATTAAATTGATATTATCCTCTAATAACTAATTCTAATTAATAATAAAATTTACTCTAACTAATAATAAAGATTAATATTCACTTTGCAGTGTCATTATTAATAAACGGATTAAACATTAATTTGCAATCACCACTTTATTAATATGATATATAGATATCAACATGTTTCGATAGTAATATTTCATATTTTAGTATCCAATTAAATATAATTAATAATCAATATATATATATATATATATATCTTGAATTTATTTTCATATTAATGTTAATAATAAATTATTTTTTAAAAGTTTATTATTTCTAATATAAATTTGTTATTCAATGTTTCCGGTTTATGTAAGAATAAGTCATTTACGCTCTAGGAAGACGTACGATCAAACACTTGAATCGGGAAATCAAAGTTAGAATAAAAGAGTAGAATGAATGTGAACGAAGCGAGTGCTGTGTTCCAGATGTATGGGGTTTCATCATCTCTGTCAACCTCTGGAAATGGCGTAATAGTTAGTTAGGTTTTTATGATCCGTCCAAGGTTCTAAATCTTGGAGTTTATGGATGTATTGAATAATATCGCGTCACTCGTTAAATGAAAACACTATTGCTCGTTCTCCCCAGACATCGAACCGCTGTATTTGAAGGTAGTGACAGCTATTCCTCAAAAAAAAAACTTAAAAATGAAATACCACTGTTTATTCGAAGGTCGATATCGCTGCGGTGCTTCAATAAGTTTTGCGGCGAATGGTGGCTGACTGCACAGTCAGCCGATAATTGATAAAAAATGAAATGGATTCTTGAGTTATTGATTTTGTAAAAAAAAAATTGTAATGTTTATAATTTGAGATTGAAAATATTATTTTATTTTATTTAATGCAGAGATTTTAGGTAACTTTAACATCATATTATTTCTGTGGGGATTGCTGAAAACCAGCTGCACCGCGGGCTCCGGAATGCATAGCAGAGCAGTGACCTTTCTGTCAGTTACTAAAACTAAATTATTTGTTAAAATAGAATATGTAAAATGACAATTTAATGACAAAAAACGTTATTATTATTATTATTGTTTTTAACACTTCATACATATATATGCATTTTTTAAACATTTATTTATTTAAAACACACACATTATTAAACAATAAAATGTAAGAAAGCTTTGACTGCCCAACTGGGAACAAATCCCGTTTAAGTTTATTTCATATTAAGTGCCATTATACAAAAATAGAAGGGGAAAAAGCTAGTATTTGTGCAGCGCCCCCTGAGGTAATTTTCAACAAAAGCGGAGCTATACGAGTCATTCGAGTATTATTAGTATGGTAATATAATGTATCTAGAAAAAAGTATAATAATTAGGTATAAAGAGATGTGTAGAATAGTAAAAAAAAAACAATTGTGTATACCAGATAATTTGAGTATAGTATAATATTAATATAGAATAATAGTTAAGTTCAAAGAGATAATAAGAAAAAAAAGTATAGAGTAATTGTTTACATGTACCAGATAGTTTGAGTATAGTGGAATAGTACTTATGAAGAGAAGAGAAAAACAAATATTATATAGTAAACAATTATGTCTGGTAGGTGCTGGTTGGTGCTATGAGGAAAAAAATGCGTTTAAAATTGAGAACTAAAAAAGAAAAACATATTATTTAGTAATATTGATAAGATTGAGTTACGTATCACTCAACTTTATGAGCCGACGACGAAACTCAGATATGCAGCCCGAAGAGGATGCAGTAAATAGTTAATAACATATTTTAACATTTTAAAATATTCAATGCGCAATTCAGGGCTTAATTTTTGACAATTAATACGTTAATGTTTTAACAAGGCCTGAATCTCTCTACAATGCTTCAGTTCCATATCCGATTAACATAGCGAAGCTACCCGTCAGTACCTACCTAAAGCATTTTACAGAAAAAATAGTGACTTCGTAGTCCGCGACATTGTAAATAACTATAAATATTTGTAACTGTAAATAATTATTATCGAAAACCTCAAATACAATATTGTTGTGTGCAAAGTCATATCTTCTCAAGCGAAAACTTTGTAATTTAACGTTTTAATCTGGAGTGACCTACCAGGTAAGTATCTTTCTGTATCTGTTCGTACATAATAAGATAAACCCTAGGAATTAGTATTTATACAGCGCCCTTGAGGTGATTTTTCACAAAAACGGCGCTATACTCGTACAAGTCATCCAAGTATTATTATTTGATTTGTTCAAATGCTCTGTTATATAAAATCGAAGATGCTGCATTTATTCATTCAATAATCGTATAACATATCTTTGTGATTGGTCATACTGACATCCGTCCATGACGCACCGGTTTCGGTCGCAGACGGGTACCACGTACTTGGCGCCCGCTGTAGGTGAGTGTTGTTAACTACCCGTGATGCATCGGACGGCCTAGGAAGGTCACAACCACCTCTCCCCAACAGGTCACACCTCTCCCCCCCCCCTGATCTTGACAGCCACCCTCCTTTCTTCAAGCCTTTGTCGACTGAACGACACTGTCTACTAGCATCCTCTACCACCGACATGTATGTAAATTGTATTAAAAAAATTGTTTTGAGTCACAGATCAAATAATACATAGAGATGCCATAACACGCAAGGTGAAATCAAAGTAAGTAAAACAGCAACTAAGTAAAAAAGTTCGGCTTGTTTTCAAAACCAAATGTTGTGTAAGAGTATTTAATTTGACCCTTTTTATAAATGCTTTGTAATTTGCTTACCGCTGTCAAAATCATGCGAAACAAACGTGGACGGCAGAGAACCTCCAACTCATTTGCCAAAATGGGTGTCATGTGACCGTTGCCTCCAGCCGTCCAAATCGTACCTGGGACAAGTCATTTCTGTCGTCAGTGTTTTCAGTAAATTAGAACGCATTTTTCGGGCGTTTGACAGCATCCGGTTAATTATAATTATTACAGTAGAGTCCCGTTAAACTGGTCAGTTTGTCTACGGATTCTTGAAACAGTTTACATTTTAAATTTAAGATAGGTGCATGTACGAGTATGTATTACATTTGTTATTATTACTGTATTGCAAAAAGTTTTTGAAACATGACCAGAATATGTGGAAAATAGCTTTCATACATGCTGTTTTCCACACTTCTGAGTTATTCTGCTGTGGAAACGTGAATATTATTTATTTAACATAAAATAGAACACATGTGCATTGGATACATGTATTCTAATATGAACATAATATCTACATACAATTAAGAATTACAAATCAAACAAATTAAAAAAAAATCGTCATTAAAAATTGCACTTTACTTCTTTCGTCACTTCCTTCTTAAATTTCAAAATATTTTCCTCTTCTTTTATGGCCGGTATTTCCATGGCTCTATATAGTAATTAGTTTTGTGATTTTGTTTCCTTTCGAGAGAGAAGTCTTATGTCATTTCTTCTTCTTGTAGAGTGGTTATGTCTGTGTTGATGTTTATTAATTTTTCTCACCAATTAAAATTTTTTTTGGCCGTTAAACATTTTAAAGAGAAAAACTATTACATTTAAGTATATAATTTGTTTGAAAGGCATTACGTTTAGATCATTTAGTATTTTTTTTTTAAGTTTGGAGTATTTGTTTTAAGTCTTAATATTATTTGTATGGCTTTGTTTTGTAAAACTGTTAGTTTTCTTAAATCCGACCCTTTCGACACGAACAAAATATTGCTGCAATAATTAATATCAAGAATAATATATTTTCTTATCCTTCCGAGTAGTGAGACTTTTTTGGCGATTTTCTTTATAACATATATTGTACTCGGAGGTAGAGTCAGTCTGGACTCTAAAATAACACCCAAATATTTCATTTCAGATATTTCCTTCAAAATTTATCCATCCATCATTATCAAAGGAGTATCTGCTAATATTTTATTTCCGATATTCATAAATTCGGTTTTGCTTAATTAGTAAGTATTTCACAATATCGCCCTAATTTTTCCATTGTCAAGCCTCGGCGCTTGGCCAGTAGTAAGATTAAATCAGATGACGTTTTGATGTAAAAAGCCATAAGCATCTTTTGAAACCCCTGAGAGAATGATAGTTCAACGAAAAAATCCTCCACACATTCATACGTTCCGCGGCGCTTCGTTCAACTTTCTTTTTATCGACTTATCGATGAGATGAATTCTGCGAATTTCTTGTCCATGTGCACTCTGCAGTTGTACTTCGTGTTCGGTCATTCGTTTTGGTGACTCTCCGATTTCCATCTAAAAGAAATTTTCTATAAAAAATTGCATATGTTTACAATAACCAATTAGTTACTAGCTGCTCGTAGCCGGCTTTTGTGAGTGGATAATTAATCACAAAAGACGTCCGAAGTGGTCGAGAACAAAACCTGTTTTCCTATGTAGATATTATTTCGTAGGTACTAGATTAGATGAATACCAAAAGAACCTAGTTCTCACGATTCGATTTTAAGTTTAGGATGATTATATTTTTTTCTAATAAAAGTCGTTCGCGAAATTAATCAAGAACTAACTATCTTAGAAGATAGATTTTTGTTGTATTTGCAAAAATTTCACGCACCGGTGCGCAAATGCGTCTACAGCCCGCAGCAGGTCATTTTATAAATATTCTTCAGTCTTAAAAAATATTAATATTTCAAATAAATACCAACTCTTCTTGTGCCACCAATCTTCTAATAAATGTAATATAAAGCATACATTTTCTGATAAAACTGTGTTCATCTGAAGCGACCTGCCAGGCAAGTATGTTTTTTTTCTGTATCTGTTTGTACATAATTAGATAGAGAATTAGAAGTAATATTTCTACAGCGCCCTTTTTGGTGATTTTTCACAACAACCTCGCTGTACAAATCATCCAATTATTATTTTTTTTTTTTGTGCCAACGTTATGCAGGACTCCCATCGTAATTTTCTAGCCAATGGCAACCCCAAAATAGTGTTTTTAAACTTCAAATATGAATAGCTATAAGATATCATGAAAAATGACCTCAATCGTCTTTTTGTGTACTGCAAATTGAACAAATTAGTTATTAACATTTCATAATGTAACAAATTATCATTCACACGGAACAATTTTTTTTTAAATTTCAATTACAGTTTAAACGATACACATATCACTGAAGTAGAATCTGTTCGAGACCTCGGGGTAATACTGGGATGTGAAACTAAACTTTATCAAACGAACTAATGAGGTTATCAATAAAGCCAATAAAATGCTGAGATTTATTATTCGTATTTCAAAACCTTTTCGCAACATAAAGACTCTTTACTCCCTTTACACAGCGTATATCCGCCCTCACTTAGAATATTGCACACCGATATGGACACCTTTATACCAAACCCATATTGAAAGAATCGAAAGCATTCAACGTAAATTCATTAACCATATAAATTATAAATTTAATTTACACTTTGCAAATAATATCGAAACCTTAAAACTCCATAATTTCATCACGATTCAAACGCGACACTTAATATTTGATCAAATCTTGTTTTTTTTTTAAATTATGAATAATGTCCTGGACTCGTCAGAGCTCATTAACTTTATATTTAACAATTTTTGTTAACGAAATATGAGTTTCACTACTCGCAAATCACGTGTAGGTGGGATCATTGACCCCTGCAATATTCAGGAAGAAACCCTACTAACGACATCAAACGATGAACCAAAAAAATCAGGTTAGTATCCTTATTTTTCACAAATTAGAGGATAATTTTTCTTGTTTTAATTTATAGTTTCTTCATTCTAATTAAACGTTAGCGTTTTAAGAGGTGATTATTTAATTAAGTTTAACTACTTTTGTATTGTCTTCAAATGAATACTAATAATTGTAAAAAACGTAGTTTTTTTTAGCATTTTACATCATAATGGAACAGAGGAGAAATGTTTGAAATATTTGAGATATTAACTTCATTAAAAACTTTGGTTTTCAGTTCGAATTATGTTGTTACTTAAATAAATCAATAACCAAGAAAAGTTTATTATTTAGATGCTATAAAATTACAAATGAATTTTTAGTCACTTAAGTCTGTTTGGCATCAGCGAAATCAGAATGGATTGATGAAATGAAAGGATTAACAAAATTCACAAAAACTTCAAAAGCATTTTTCTCAAAACTACTCAAAAGGCTTATAAGCCTCCCTGGTTCTCATCGCCTCATATTTCCTCTGCGTAAACGATGTTTTAAAAATAATTGTATAAATTTCCCATTAAAACTGTTTTACGAGCCCATTTGTTATAAAGTCGATTTTTCTACTCCATTATTATTTCACCCGAGCTTTCCCGGTTACAAATCCTCAAAAAGTTTTCCTCTCCCTCAAAAGTTTTTCTTTATATTTCTGACTTATTTCCGTGTTATTTAACTCCGGTCAAAATCAGTGAAGCACGAATTTACGGCTATTTTTTTGATCGTTGACCTTTTGTTTAACATATTTTTCGCATAAGTTGAGGGTGTATGTTTTTTACTCCAGAAAAGATCGGTTCGTTGGGACTTTCGGACCTAGATACATTTAAATACACGTATCCAGTGAAAATTTTATAAAATAAAATAAAAATGTATGTAGTTTAAATTGCTGATATTTTTTGTTTAAATAATGTTATAGTTATGTTTAGGTTGGAACATATGTAACCTCGTATATATTATGTACTATTTTAAGATAAATAAATAAACAAATAAAGTATTTTTAGTTTTTATTATTGTGACAGCTGTTTCCGCGTTCGGCCGAATTGTGTTTTTACTTAGGACGGCAGTATTCTCGGTCGTGTATTTATACCTTATACTTATAACAAAAGAGGAGTTCTTGTGTCTGATAGGGAGCCACGATTCTTAATTTGTTAGGTACATAATATTTAATTTGCTTTTATTTATAAAATGTTTTTTGTGAAATATTTACGTATGTAAGTTTGTTTTTAAAGAATTTAATTTATTTATTCTAATTGGTCATTAATAGAGCGCATTTGAATGGGGAGGTAATTGTAGTTTTTATGGCTCGATAAATATAATGTATTTGCATTTGAGTTGTATTAAAATTAGGTATTATATTATATAATATATAGGTTTGTAACATTCCCGATTTTATTTAACATTTTTCTCCACACACATTTTTATAACAGAAACTTGCTAAATATGTCTTCAACATTTGGTACTGGAAATAGTGTGAAAAGTGATTTCGTTGAGAACGTGGAATTTTTTTTGTGTATTTCTTGTATGATGATTCTTTGTGAAACTTTCACTGAATTAAAATTATTTTTTTAAGATCCTCCACAACCAATAATGTCGTAGATAAGCAAAGAGTGAACAAGGGCATGGTACACATTTTTGATTATTTTCACATTTAAAATATTTCTTAACCTAACGAATATATATTTCCTTATTCGCTTTACTAGGTCTGTGATGTGTCTATTCGCTTTACTAGGTCTGTGATGTGTCTATTCGCTTTACTAGATCTGTGATGTGTCTATTCGCTTTACTAGGTCTGTGATGTGTCTATTCGCTTTACTAGATCTGTGATGTGTCTATTCGCTTTACTAGGTCTGTGATGTGTCTATTCGCTTTACTAGGTCTGTGATGTGTCTATTCGCTTTACTAGGTCTGTGATGTGTCTATTCGCTTTACTAGGTCTGTGATGTGTCTATTCGCTTTACTAGGTCTGTGATGTGTCTATTCGCTTTACTAGGTCTGTGATGTGTCTATTCGCTTTACTAGGTCTGTGATGTGTCTATTCGCTTTACTAGGTCTGTGATGTGTCTATTCGCTTTACTAGGTCTGTGATGTGTCTATTCGCTTTACTAGGTCTGTGATGTGTCTATTCGCTTTACTAGGTCTGTGATGTGTCTATTCGCTTTACTAGGTCTGTGATGTGTCTATTCGCTTTACTAGGTCTGTGATGTGTCTATTCGCTTTACTAGGTCTGTGATGTGTCTATTCGCTTTACTAGGTCTGTGATGTGTCTATTCGCTTTACTAGGTCTGTGATGTGTCTATTCGCTTTACTAGGTCTGTGATGTGTCTATTCGCTTTACTAGGTCTGTGATGTGTCTATTCGCTTTACTAGGTCTGTGATGTGTCTATTCGCTTTACTAGGTCTGTGATGTGTCTATTCGCTTTACTAGGTCTGTGATGTGTCTATTCGCTTTACTAGGTCTGTGATGTGTCTATTCGCTTTACTAGGTCTGTGATGTGTCTATTCGCTTTACTAGGTCTGTGATGTGTCTATTCCATTTTAAGTTTTTACAATGATCATACCAAGGTATTAAGTTGGCCTTACTGATGCCACAAATTTTCCATTTTTTTCTATTTTTGGCTGTAATATAAATAATCTGTTGCAATCGGAAACGCTTTATTTAATTTATTAAAGTAGGTACTCTGCTAAATGATATCCAACCACTGAACAGTTAATCTCTAGAAGTCCGATCTACGAGTATAATGAAAATTTCGTCTGTTTCTTCAGACCTCACCCCAGAAAGATCAGTAAAATCTCATGGTTTGATTTACTCGATTAAATTCATGTTACATTATTTGTGCTCTCAGGGAAAAGATCTAGACTAGATTAAAATCCCTAACCAAGGAAAGGAAAAGGGATACAAATTTATTCATAAACAATTTTCTAAAGTTACGTTTTGTACTAACTGAATAACTAACTAACTAACCATCACGCCGTTTCCCCGTAAAACTCATCTTTTCTAAATTTGATATGTAAAATTAAGACAAAAATTGAAAAAAATAACATTTTTACACAGCATCACGCTCATACATTGTGCATATGTTATTGACCGATGGATGGTGGATGGAATCTGTTCATTCAAATATTATTACCAAACTAACTAACTAACCATCGCGTCGTTTCTCCGCAGGGGTAGGCAGAGAGGACGGACCGCCAAACAACTCGATCTTCTCATACACTTCTTGCTTCATTCACATTCATACATCGTCTCATACATTCTCTTCTATCATTCCGACTTCTGACATGGCCCGACTCAAGTATTTGATTCACTTGATCGTGCAATGTCTTCCTCGGGCGTCCCCGACTTCTTCCATTCACATTCGCGTCATACATTCTTCTTACACTCCTTTCTTCGTTCATTCGCTCCACATGCCCAAACCATCTAAGCGTCCTCTTCACCATCGTCGTCCATCTTACCGAATAAAATATATTTAATATGTTATTAACTATTTGCTGCGCCCTCTTCGGGCTGCTTCCCTGAGTTTCGTCGTCGGCTCATAAAGCTGAGTGATACGTAACTCAATCTTATCAATATTACTCAATAATATGGATATATATATATTTTAATACTCAATTTTAAATGCATTTTTTCCTCATAGCACCAACCACCAGTATCTATCAAACACATATACATCATTGTTTACTCTTTGATATTTGTTTTTCTCATCTCTTTGTAAGTTTTTTTTTGTACAATTCCTCACATCTCTTTATACTTAATTACAATTCTTTTTTCCAGATATTTTATATTACGTCAATACTAGGTTTTTTCTCTTGTTTTTGTATAATGGCACTTAATATGAACTAAACTTGTCAATTTGACTATTCTAAAACGGGATTTGTTCCCACTTGGGCAGTCAAAGCTTTCTTGCTTTTTTTTGTTTAATAATGAGTGTGTTTCAAATAAAATAAAAAAATTTAAAAAAATATAAACTCTTCAAAAAAGAATTCCGGCATTTGAAATTTTTTATCAGTTTATCACTTCAGTGTATTCCACCATATCTGATTAAAGCCTTATTTTGATAATAATATCGGAGTGGAGTATATACGTATCGTATATATTTCACAGTGTTTAAGTGGATGCTATCAAAGTGACATTGCTCTTGTACCGAGAAGTCTCGATTAGTAGTATGAACAACTAAACCAACAGATTTTTTTATACGGTTGTTGATTCAAGCTGGAGCATAAAATGTGAGTAGATTTACAAGTAAATTCCCTTTGAATATCGATCCAAATATTATCGTTTCCAAAATAGATTACTTATAGTAACTTGCAATCAAATTCAAAATTCCAAAAATCTTTATTGTACAATATATGTACCAGATACAACAATAATGCAACTCACTGACTAGTTCATATTATTTTAGCTCCACCTAAAAGTTTACTTAAAGTGATTAAACAAACAAATCGGGAAGCTATCTATACCATAGTGTGTCCTGTTTGGGTATAAGTCCTAACATATTTAAACATCTCAACAAAGTGATCTTACACAGTTTACTAGTAAAAGTTTAAAAGTCAAAATTAAATTTGAAAGTTTTAAATTGTGTCAACGTCGGTACTAAATAAATACTACCCATAATGCATTGCCGTGTATGTCCTGAAGTGATTCTCTCTGACGAGTCGATATTTGTGTGCTCGGTATGCAAAGGCACCTACCATCTAGCCTGCGGAGGGATAACGGAGAATACTTACCGTAGGCTTACTCAAGAACGTCGAACCCAACAGAAGTGCAAGCAACGTAAAAGGGACACGAAATCCACCGCTACTGGCACTACTATCCCGGCGGAAACATCCAGCGATAACACACCTTTGGAGCCGTTAAAAAAAAATATGGTCAACAAAACAGCATCGTCTTCGACCGCCGCTCAGACGCTGACTAATCTAGAAGACCTTCAAGATTTAGTCATGAACAAAACTACCAACTTGGAAAAAAAACAAGATGATATCACGAAACAAAATAATAAAATACTTAAAAGTATTCAGTTCATGAGTGCGCAGTACGAGGACTTACTGACTAGAATCCGCGAGGTTGAGCTCCGTAATGATGAGCTTTCAACAAAGAACTCAGCTTTAGAAGCCAGAATTGTGGTGCTCGAAAATGTCGCAGAATTCCAGGAACAAACCCTCAAGGCCAATAATTTAGAAATTGGAGGTATCCCAGAAACCGAAGGCGAAATTTTGAAAGACGTTATTTTTAACATTTGTCAAACAACCAGGTCTCCCATTCGACTAAACGACCTCGATGCTGTTTATCGATCAGCAAAAAAAACAACCAGAAGCAACCGAGATCAATTATCATGAAACTGAAGTCCGATCTCGCAAGAAATCAGCTTTTGTCTGATGTGAAAACATTCAACAAAAATAATACCAGTAGAGAAGACAAACTCAACACGTCGAACATCGGTATCGCCGGCCCCCGCTTGGCGATCTATGTTTCAAAACAACTGACATTTCGTACTAATCACCTATATTTCAAAACCCGACAAGTGGCTAAAGACAAAAAATATAGATTTACCTGGATTAAAGCGGGACAAATATACGTTCGGAAGGATGAAGGAACAGAAGCAATTACTATATCGAACGAATCCAATTTGGCATCGCTATATGGTAAGTTTGAATTATTCGAACTAAATACACTCTCGAGGTATGTCTTGTCTCCCTCATCTACGTGTGTTATTATAATATGCTACTGTTTCCGCAATTCCAACTCCAATACTTATTCTTTTTGCAATCACTTATGTGGGACTACTATGGTTATATTTGTTTTTATATATATTTCACATCATTACCTTTGCTGATGATACAGTCTTGATTTATGAAGGCAAAAGCTGGAACGAAATTCATAGTAAATCAGAAATTGGTATAAACAAGGTTATCCAATGGTTAAACAATAACCTTCTTACTCTCAACTCAATACGGATAAAACCAAATTCATACGTTTCAGTGCAACGCAAGCGGGACAACGCAAAGAAATGCTAAACATTACTGCTCACCTTTGCAATGAAATAAATACTTGTACTTGCAATAACTTAGAATGCGTGGATAGTTTAAAATATTTAGGAATCATTATTGATAAATTCCTGAGATGGGAAGAACACGTCAACTCAACTGCCACAAAAGTCAGAAAACTCACTCACCTTTTCATGACCATTAGAAATGTTATCTAAAATGTGATCTAAAATCAATATATTATGCCATGTGTAATTCTTTACTCGAATATGCATCCTTGGAATGGAGCGGTTGTGCCAAAACAATTTTGGACCCCCTGGCAATAGCGCAGAAATCCCTAATAAGAGTCATCTTTAAAAAACCCTTCAGGTACCCCAGTGAAGAATTATTCAAAGAAATGCAAGTTCTTGATGTCAGACAACTGTATATCAGAAAAATTGTATTACACACACATAAACAACGTCACCACTACCCATCTATCGACCACTATCATGACACCAGACACTCAAGAAGTAATCCAATAGTTTCAACAAAAACCATGACTTCCCTTGCTCAAAGACAATTTTCATACTTTTTCATACCAAAATTGTTCAACATAATACCCGATACATGGAAAATGAAAAGTACAAACGTCCTGCGTAAACTGATCAATGTATGGCTTCTAGATTTAGGGAGGGTCAAAAGCGAACATGTGCTCATTATTAGATATGTATAATTTTAATAAAACCTTCACATGTAATTTATTACTATTGAATTTAAAAAAAAATGCATATCATACTTTAATCTTTTATACTTTAATCTTTTATACCCTATACTTTAAACCTTTACATCTCATTTGTAATTCATCATTACTCTACACTAATTGAAAAAAAATGCATATCGTACTTTAGTCTGTTATACTTAAACTTTTACATCTCATATGTAATTCATTATTTCCCTACAGTAAATTAAAAAATGCATATCATACTTTAAACTTTTATACTTTATACTTAAACTTTTACATCTCATATGTAATTAATTAATACTCTACACTAAATTAAAAAATGCATATCATACTTTAAACTTTTATACTTTATAGTTAAACTTTTACATCTCATATGTAATTCATTAATACTCTACACTATATTAAAAAATGCATATCATACTTTAAACTTTTATACTTTATATTTAAACTTTTACATCTCATATGTAATTCATTAATACTCTACTCTAAATTAAAAAATGCATATCATACTTTAAACTTTTATACTTTATACTTTAAACTATTATATCTCGTATGTAATTCATTATTACTCAATAAATAAAAAATAAAAAATGCAATACTCTTTAAACAATTTTTTTTTTTTTAATTTACCATATGAATTCTTTTATATTCTCTCATGTATATGTATATTAATATGAACGAAACTTATCAATTTGACTGTCTTAAAACGGGATTGTTCCTAGTTGGACAGTCAAAGCCTTCTTAAATATTTTTGTAAAATAACATGTGTTTCAAATAAATGTTATTATTATTGTTATTATATTGTTAAATTTTTGTGTACAGTGCTAGGGAACATTTCTCCCCCTTCCTATGTCAACTGTGGTTAGAGGTGCATAAATGTGGAGATAATCTTCTCTACCCAGTGAGCGGACTGCCTATTGCTACTATAAAATTATTAAGTACAAACGGTATAGCTTATTCGTACATCCTATTTCTTACAGTTAATTCACAAAATACAAATATTCAGAGCAAAACTCATCTCTTCGGAAAGTCATATCCAGGAATGGTACACTTGCATATGCAATTTACATATCGGAGCTAGCCGTTTAGTACCTACCTAAAGTAATTATTAGAAAATTTTCATAGTCGCGACATTGTAAATAACTTTAAATATTCGTAACTGTAAATAATTATTATTAAAAATCTCGAATAAAATAATGTTTCAAATAAAAACCTACTTTTATTTTTCCAATAACCCTCTAATAAATATAATATCCATGACAAATGGGATTTAAACAGTAACTGCAATATCATGCAATGTGCAGTGTTTTCTAATATTGTGTCCTGTGCCTGCAAAATCATATCTTCTCAAGCGAAAACTTTGTAATTTAACATTTTAATCTGGAGTGACCTACCAGATAAGTATGTTTCTGTATCTGTTTGTACATAATAAGATAAACCCCAGCAATTAGTATTTCTATAGCGCCCCTGAGGTGATTTTTCACAAAAACGTCATCCAAATATTCTTATTATATATGTGAAGAAAAAAATAGTTTTAATTCAGCCGAAGCCGGGAGGTGAGTCATAGTATCAACCTTAACTAAAATGTGAACAGATTCATGAATATTTATATGTTCCTGCCACTGAGAACTCCGATGCAACCTCTCTTTTCAATACATCCGTTGTATATTAGAAAGAGGGAAAGGTTACAACGGAGCTATCAGCGGTATGCCAGCCCTTTTATATTCATGCATGTCATATTCCCATAAAGCACGGTGGCTTTTACCTTTGGCAGTATGTGTTTTTGGCAACATTAATATCCGGTGTAATTTGCAAAACTGTAAAAGGGACCCCCGAAATCGGGACATGCACCTCTATAGTGAAAAATACCCGTGACTGTGCCGTGACCGCACCTTGTATTTTGCGGTGAAATAGGCCTGTCGAGATGGGTGGAAAATCGGGATCGGCTTTGTAGCAAACTTACCATGCCATGACGAGTATAATTAAATTGTTATAGCATCTACTTTGACCGAGTTAGAGACAGTAACTGCAATGTTAGTATCGCTTTGGACTTGGACTTGTATATTATTTGCGTTCAGAGTTCCTAAACAATGAGTTTAGTGTTCCTAAATGATGACGAATTGAATTATCTATTAAAGCTTTACATGGAATATATATATAAATATATATATTTTTTAAATTTTATGGTGGTAGGAAAATGAAACTTAAAAATATACTTAATCTTGGATTTTACTCCTTATGGAGGATTATTTTTGGTTTTTATGTTTAAAATTTTCGTTCTCGCTATATTGAGCGAGAGCATTTATGGATGGGTTTTCATGTCCGGCTAGGCCAGTGTAGAATTTTTCCGAGTGTCTAACAATTAACTTCTTTATCAGAGGAATGTTTGTCTTTATGGAGAGTGGAAAACCTGCTTTGTTTTGCAGGGTTTGTAGTTTGTGAGTGTGAGCTGCGTGTCCCCAAATGGGTACAGCGTATGTAAAACCGAGCCTTATGGTCATCTTGTAGACGAGTAGTTTATTGTCTGATTATAATTGGCTATTTGTACCTAGCATGGGGTAGAGTGCGGCTATTGACTTATTTGCTGTGTTTTGCACCCGTTAATGTTTGTTTTCCAGATGGCAATGTTTTCAGTTGCTGAAGGAATACTCTCAGTATATTTATTTGTTGAAGGGATTCCATACTGCCAGTAGATTTGATTATTAAAACACTACTCTTGACGTTCATATTATTATTCTGGTTTTATAATAAACTTTTGTTCCCTTTAATTAATGAACTAAGCATGCAACGAAGGGAGTGGTTATAAAGGATTTTACAGTGGCAGAGCCCCATCAAAAGAAGTTTTTTTTTTTATTTATTTAATCGTTTCCTCAATGCTTAGGAACTTTACCATTACTCCAATTAGAAGCAGGATTACCCACTCCCTTCCTTCGTTGCACGGAGAGCGGTGGACACCGATGTTCTAGACGCCTGTGACACTTGATCAGCTCTTTTACTATTTCTGCCAGTGTTCATGAGCTTTGACGTATACAAGGGTTAGTTATGTCATTAACGTTGTTATTGTTTATTTTCTGCAGAGATGCATGGCGCGCGCCCTGTACGATAACATGGCGGACAGCCCTGACGAGCTGGCCTTCCGCAAGGGCGACATGCTGACTGTGCTGGAGCAGAACACGGCGGGCACCGAGGGCTGGTGGCTGTGCGCTCTCAGGGGGAGACAGGTACCAATCATTAAAATATTTACTCTTGCCAATGTTTCATAGACAGCCCCTTTAACATCAACTTTGGCCTCCTCTGGCTTTGACTACTCGAGGATTCCAGTTTATGGCTTATATGCCATGTTATGCGCATTTCAGAAGACTCTCTGGAAATCTTCAGCAGCTGAAATGTATGTATTTATTTTATTTTAAATATTCATTTGCAGTAATTATTAACAATAATAAACATACACTACGAGTATATAAAGTTAAATAATAATACGATTTTTAGATTCACTTTTGCAAATATTTTGAACGGATCTATGCAGATGACCGACCCCCGTTGCTTGCAATTGGGATGCCATAGTTCCACTAGCTCCGGGCAATCGGAACTCTTGTGCGGGTGCAACATAAAAAATACGCATTTAAAGCTAAACGGAATTCAGAGTGATACCTAAAACTCATCTTTTCTAAATTTGATATGTAAAATTAAGACAAAAATTGAAAAAAATAACATTTTTACGCAGCATCACGTTCGTACATTGTGCATATGTTATTGACCGATGGATGGTGGATGGAATCTGTTCATCCAAATATTTCTTACCAAACTAACTAACTAACCATCACGCCGTTTCTCCGCAGGAGTAGGCAGAGAGGATGGACCGCCAAACAACTCGATCTTGGCATACACTTCTTGTTTCATTCACATTCATATAACGCCTCATACATTCTCTTCTGTTATTCCGACTTCTGACATGGCCCGACTCAAGTATTTGATTCACTTGATCGTGCCATGTCTTCCTCGGGCGTCCCCGGCTTCTTCTTCCATTCACATTCGTGTCATACATTCTTCTTACACTCCTTTCTTCGTTCATTCGCTCTAATGCCCGAACCATCTAATCGTCCCTTTTTTAATCTTACTTATTATTACCTTACAGTATTAATGTTCTAGAGTCCTATGTTGATCACCATGTAGAGGCGAATAGTAGAAATGGTAATTTCCCATCATACGCAAAATAGTTTGAAATTCAAATCATACCATGATGAACCTACTATGTCCCTTTTACGTGTATTCAAAACTGTTCTGTTTTAACAGCACGGGGGTGTGCAATGTCAAAAATGCAGATTAAATTATTACTGTGTAAGTCCACATTTTATTATGTTTTACATCGTACTAGCACCTACTGATAAATTGTTACAGCAATTTATTTTACGTATTCTGGTAAAATACCACCCCAAAGTTGAGCGAATAGAGCCTTCATTAAATTGTAAGGTGTAAAAGCGTGATTAAAGTGATAAATAATCACTGATTATATTCTTGTGTTCAATTTTAATTACCCATATTTAAATACTGTTAAAACGTACCGTACTCGTATAGCTTGGCAATTAAATGTGAACATTTAATAAAGTAGAACTATTTTTTTTTCTTTTCTATGGCACCACCAAGCTACTCAATTTGCCTTTGAAATTTATGAAACACAATACAAAAAAATTCATATTCGAGTTTGACATTTTGTTTTAAAGAAACAGTGCAAAACAAGATAACTCGATTTTTAATTCAAAAATTTTATCTCAATTAAATTTTCTTTAATTTTTGTTTGGCATCTATGGATATTTTGATACATGCATTTCAGAATTTAAACAATCGCATTTCCATGTAATTATCTTCCTTGCAATACATCAAATAATAAATAAAAAAAACTTGATGTAACTTTGTCTTGGAAGAGGATAGAATCATCTCCTTTCCGAAAGTGCCATTTAATTTTTGAAAACCGTTTGATTAAAGTTCAAAAATATGCATTTGGACCATTGTGCGTGTACCAGACGTAATGGAACACAGGCGAACTGTAGTGGGCAGCTGATCCCGATCTGCGAAGAGGGCTGGGAGGGGAGAAAGCACAACCTGTATCGATCCCTTGCAAAGTGGGAAAAGACATCGACGACAAGACCTCATTAACGACTTTTGTACGTTTGCAACACGCACAAATGTAATTCTGCACAAAAACCCAATTTGTACAGTATTATGGGTAGAGCTCGGGGCCTTGCCCGTGTGGCGATGCTTGGTCCTGGTCCAGTGAGAGGCGGTAGTCCGATGGTCCAGGTGAGGCGATGGTCCGAGAGAAACAAGGCGAGTAGAGCAGAAGTCGTAGCGGTGCAGGGCAGTCGAGGGAGTAGAGTTGTCAAGCGGGCGGTTACTGGCTGACTGGCTAAATCTGGTTTTCGCAGGCTACTTAAAGTCGCCTGCGAAACGTTTGGGATTCGAGACTCGCAGAGCTACCGCGTTTTGTGCATGTCCGACAAACCAGAATCTAGTTTCTCCCTCACACTGCCGTGCCGTTCTGACGTTTTTATTCAGTCGTTTATATTCACAAGCGGTCAGTCAGAACACATTTGTCACTGACCGCTTGTGAATATGAGCCATCTTTGTGTTGACATTTAAAACCTTTTGAACGATCGTGGTGCCCATAATTTTTTATCTTCTTTTAAATATCAGACTATACGTTGGCCTAATGTATTGGAGGGTAAGTGCTCCCACGTCTTTTCTGAAGATTGATATCGAACTAGTTAGCATAATCTCAAAATGCTTTGATATTTCATCCCCGAAGGCAGCTCGGCTCGCCGGGGAACTCAACTTGGGGTTGATTAAATATTTCCGTGAACTTTACTTTCCGCAACTTTATGGGTAGACTTTTATCCATTAATTATACCCACGTGTCTGAAATATAATTAATATTGTTTTGAACACCATCATCACACACGGATTACTAATTGACTAATTAATCATTACGTCACCAACGTGACGACCTCCGTGGCAGAGCTGTAAGCTCTTTGGCTTGTGACCTGACTGTATTTTAGATTTTCATCCTGGTGAGGGCAATAAGGAACTAACAGTCCAATTTTAATTTTTTTTATCAATAATGACATTCAAACTTAAATACCAGTATATTACGTTTTTTTCTGAAGTTAGTTTTCATAGTTAAAATAATTTACAAAATTTCAAATTTTCAAAGCCCGTCAAAACGATCCAAATCTATGACCGTTCGGAATTAATCAGTTTTGAGGTTAGAATGTCAAATGTCAAAAGAAGGATGAGCTTTACCGTTTATACTTTTATAATCTATTCATAGCAAACCATAACTAAACATAAGTAATAAAATTATGTACCTTTTTAGAAACTTCAATAATTCTAATAGTATTGAGGATTAATATTATAATAATATTCGTATTGATAATTGGTTTGCTCATGAATACTCAGTTTTTTATATTAAAATTTTTTTTTATATAGAGCTTAAAATCACCCGAATTATGTTTAAATTTCGTCAAAACTAAAAAAATACACATTTAAAATACAAAACAAAATCGAAAAATAAAAATCACCATACTAATCCAAAGACAGAATGCGCATGTGACGTCAGATGTTCCAAATGCAATGATGTCAACATAACAAGGTGTTTTGATGAGATGATTTTTTATTCTATTTTTAATAATGATTTATAAATTCTACTTATAACTATATATATTCACAATCGTCGTTTTGCTGTTCTACATGAATATATATTTTTAAAGCCATTTTATGTTTGATTGAAATTCCTTATTAAAAATGTATTAATTTTTCCACATAAAAACATGAAAAAAATGCATATTTACACCTTATTGCAGAGTGGATGATAGTCTCACTTCTCAGTACCACTCAACTACTCTGTTGAAATAACATATTTATTCAAAACTAGCTGATGTGTATCCGGCCTTGCTCTTTTTTTTTGGAATAGAGTTATGAATTTGTGATTTATTGCTTGTCGTTTGGGTACCATAATTGATTTGACAGCGAAAGCAATACCTTGTTACGACTATTACCATCTCTAAACAAAGAAACATTCATTTGAAAATTTATTTCATTCCAAAGATTTATTTTTTCAAAATCTATCTAAATAATAAAGTTCTTAAGTAGGTACCTACTTGTGTTTTCCACTTTGAAAATATTATACCCAATCAAACCTTCTTCTTTTGAATAAGTAATCTATGGCTAACCAGAGTGGGCCAACCTCAATACAACATGACGAATTCAATGTTTTTCATGGCGTTATAGCAACAGTTTTACATGTTGGATCTCATTTGGGCTGCTGATTCTCTCAGCGTCATTTTACTTCAAATAGGTATATCCATTTTATTAACACAATAACCCAGCGCCTGAATTTTGATGCTACGCAAACTACATGGCATCACCGTCGTGTGGAGTGAAATGGACTCGTTTTATAATGTTAAATTGTGTGTTCACCTTCTAAATTTATAAATGTCACAATTCTTATAAAATATGTCAACCGCTGACATTTAGCTAAAGTATTTTCATATGGGACATACATTTATTTTGCTATCATGGATATTGCTACACAGTGGAGATTTGATAAAACGTAAACGGGTGACACGAACTATTATATTCTACGAAACGATAACATTTCCCGCTACTTAGTAAATAATGTATTTTTTATATTATATTTGAACGCCATTTTTATAAATATGTTTTGCTAATAAATTGTTAATTTGTGGGGAGTTGAGACTGGGAGAGAAGGCAGGGAATACTGGTAGGGAGTTCAATTTTAAGTTTTACCAATTCATGCATAAGTTTTGAAATTGGTCATTGATAGGACACTCAAAAAAATTATTGTCCAGAGTATTCTCTGACCCACAATCACAGTAAGGCCAGCTGACTATGTGGAATTTGGTGAGATGACAGACGAGAAGTGTGAGTTAGTCTCATTCGACTTGTGAAGGAAATATATTTTTTTGGCATGCGAGTGTATTTATGAAAGCAGGGCTTGACAGGAATAAAAGGTTGTATTAATGACTACTGATGACCTTTTATTCGAGAAGCTTTTTTTCATTCAGAGGACCGTCGGAGTTTGTATTTACTTTTTAGAATAGGGTAATAGTCTCTAACTGAAACAGGAATATCATTTAACGGACCGTGAATAGTGGCTTCCTTAGCAATGGAATCCGCTATTTGGTTTCTAGTTAATACCTAGGTATCGTGGAATCCAAGCCAGGACCACTGACGCATTTGATATTGTGCGATTTGACGGGGTGCAGTGCTTCTATGATAGCTATGCACAATACTGATTTAAATTGAATAAATAATCAAATATTTAAAAAATAGCTATCTCTTGACTTTATTTTTATATTAATAATAAATATTATTTATTTTTTTAATTTCTAATATAAATTTGGTATTCCATGTTTCATAATAATTTTTTAGTAACATTTTTGATTACTTACTTACATACTTTAATCAATTTATGTTTATGTTTATAATTTGTCTATTTTTACATTATTGTGTTCTATGTTTATCATTTGTCAATACTTGACATTATTATTTTTTAGTATTCTGTATATATATTCTTGAGGAAGAAAGCATCGCTTTCGAAACGTGTATACATATTCTGTTTGTATTAATAAAGTGGTGAATACAAAGTAAATTTTTTAATTAATTTATTAAAAATCTTTATGTATTCTGTTTCATATCATATTGCTGGTTGCGTAAGATTCGCTTCAGCCTTCGAGTAATTATCAAAAAGCTTGCCAAAAAAAACCACACGCCTCGTTTTTTCATCAATTCATATAACTCTTCTGTCTTCCTCCAGGGAATCTGTCCTGGAAACCGCCTGCGCCTCTTGGCCGGCGTGTACGACACGGGCGGGTGCCCGCCCTCGCCGCCGCCCACGCCCGCCCCCTTGTCCTTGCCCGCCCAGCACGCTCGTCCGCTGCCGCCGCCTCCGCACTCGGCCAGTCAGCACTCGCTGTACAAGGGGCACAGCCGGAGGCGCTCGCTCAATACACAGCCCAATAAGGTAAATATTTTTTTTAATGTGGGGCACTATTGAACACCTTCTTATTTTTATTTATTTATTTGTAAGAAACAAACAGCTTTTAATACAAATATATATACAAAGGAAGTTTAACAAAATGTAAGCCAACAAAGTTTCTTGTGCTAACAGTGGTTAAGTACAGATGTTTTATTAGAAAAAATAAAATAAGAAGGAAGGGGGAGAGGAAGAGGAATATCGGATCGGGACAGGAGATGCTCTCGATACATTTTATCCTCTTGCACCAATTTGTGGTCGTACGTATTACTTCGGTTCGATATTTTGAAAGGGTGAAGAATGTCGATATTGTGAAATTGTACATTATATTGCGCACAAATACGGGGAACTGGAGAATTTATCCTAAGATTGGTCCTGCATGCGGGCAAATAAAACAAATGGGTTTGTCGGGTTGTCCTTGATGGTATGTGAATGTTTATAAAGTTAATGAGCTCTGGCGAGTCCAGGCTATTATTCGTAATTTTAACTGACAAGATTTGATCAAATATTAAGCGTCGCGTTTGAAGCGCGATGGAGTTAGAGGATTTTAAGGATTCGGTATTATTTGCAAAGTGTAAATTAAGTTGAGCGAATGAATGAAGAAAGGAGTGTAAGAAGAATATATGATGCGAATGTGAATGGAAGAAGTTGCCGGGGACGCCCAAGGAAGACATGGCACAATCAGGTCAATCAAATACTTGAGTCGGGCCATGTCAAAAGTCGGGATAATAGAAGAGAATGTATGAGACGATGTATGAATGTGAATGAACCAAGAAGTGTATGCCAAGATCGAGTTGTTTGGCGGTCCGTCCTTTCTGCCTTCCCCTGCGGGGAAACGGCGTAATGGTTAGTTAGTTAGTTAGTTAAATTAAGTTTATAATTTATAGGCTTAAAGAATTTACGTTGAATGCTTTCGATTCTTTCAATATGGTCTTGGTATAAAGGTGTCCATATCGGTGTACATATAAGGGTCACGGTAGGAGACAGTCCCTCAATACGAAGCTAAATTAGGTAAATACCTTTTTTCTTTAGGAAGCGATAACATTGAAAGTTGAATACCCCATTAAAAAAAAACATTATTTATATTCTGTTTTTTCCCATCATGTGATGAGGATTTTGCTGTTTTTGTGTTGTTTTTAATAGCAATATTCTAAAAATATAAGAGCCACTGCAAAAGCCCGTGCATTACGCAGCCCAAAGAAGTTATTTACCTTTTTCAACGTGGGACAGTTTTTGAACACCCCAAATTTTGTTTACCAGTAAAATTGTTATATTGACTGTTATAACCTAAAGATCGCACCAGAAGTCCATTTTTACACAGTCCATTTTTACACAGCCCAATAGGGTGAACAGAAATTATGTATTTTAATAAGGGGCAATTTTGAATATTTGAATACCCCATGTAATGAAACAACGCTTCATTGAATATTTTTTTCACCTGTCAAAATTTAAACATATTTAAATACTCATTTTCAAAGCATTAATCATTCTCATTGTTATTTTTTTATTATGTTGGTGAGCGTGTTTTTGTGCTGTTACGTCGTCACATCGTGGATTTCCTACGGAAATTACGCTAAACAATTATTTACATTTACAGTCAGATAAAGCCCCAGTATTTCCCCTCCTTTTCAATAAATTATTTGCGAGCCGCACTTAAACCCACCGCCCACTAAATACCGCTTTACGGCGGTGGCAGACTACCGCCGGTTTCCGGACGGTTTTCTTCGGCCGATGCTGATTTGGATGGCAATATATCGGGCCGGTATCGATGTAGGAGCCGTCTGTTTCAACCTTAGAGTAATAATATATTGTTACTCTAAGGTTTCAACACATGCTATAGTATAAGTAAGAGTTAAAAGGTTTGCTAAAGTGAAATTCCCCCAAAATGCGTTTTTAAATCAATTTAAGTGCCTGTTTCACGTCACTTCTAAATTTAGCTCTTACTTACTCTAACTGACTGTTAAAATTTAAATTTAGCTCACGGTTTAGCTATCTGTTGAAACAGACGGCCCTAGGTGTTCCATCCTGCGCATATTGATTGCCATACAAATCAGCACCGGCCAGAAAACCGTCCGGTAACCGGCGGTAGTCTGCCAGCACCCTTAGTGGCAAATAAAGTTAACTGTTAAAAAAACGCTTTAAGAATCGCAATATGTGCATCTAATACAATAAGTTGTCATTACTTATATTTAATTTGGAGAACTACTCCGTGTTATTTTTTTATATTGTAAGTTTAATAAATTCCAAATAAATAAAAATATTGTAATAGGTACCATTGCAATACCATTATAGCACAATTACAATATTTTTATTCACATCCAATATTTTTTTTTTTTGCCCGCATGCAGGACCAATCTAACGCACAATTTCACAATTTAGACATTCTTCACAATACCCTTTCAAAATATCTAACCGAAGTAATACGTACGACCACAAATTGATGTACGAGCATAAAATATTTCGAGAGCATATCCTGTCCCGATCCTATCTTCCTCTTCCTTTCCCCCCTTCCATCTTATTTTGTTTTTTTCTTTATCTTGTTAGCTTCATAAATAAACATCTTTATTTAACCACTGTTAGCACAAGAAAGTTTGTTGGCTAACCTTTTGTTAAACTTCCTTTGTATATATATATATATATGTATATTTATTAAAAGCTGTTTGTTTCTTACAAATAAATAAACCTATTCAATAATAGCAAAATCACTTTGTGGCGCCATTTTTACATACATAATATTAAAACTCTTTGTTTATATCACTGTTTATCAAATATTTTGATAAATTATAAAACTTTAATCGAAAACATTACTCAGACCTTTATTATAAGTGTGTATCAGAACGGTCGACCAGAGTACGAAGAATCTTGGCTCCCATATACCTACTTTTCCAGCGAATCGAGTGACCCGAAGACGTGTAAGAATGCCTCTCGTCTCGATTCTCGAGTAATGTTCGCAGCCTTTCCCGGTCCAGCAGCGAGCAGCATCTAGCATCGGTAACTCCCAGTTTGGAAGTCGTCCTGCCCTAAAGCAGCAGGCTGCCCTTGCTGGGCACAGTTAAATCTGACCAAGAAACGGCCCGTTAAATGGCATCAAGCTCGCTGCACAATTCAAACTTTTAACTGTGCTGAATATTTATTTGAGTGCTTCGCGTCCCCCGTGGAAAACGGCCCGCTGAATATTCGTTAATAATAATAATTGGATTACTTCTATAGCGCCGTTTTCGTGAGAAAATCACCTCAAGGGCGAAACTCGTTGCTGGCAGTCGTCGAAAATAAGGAACTCCGGTGAAAAATATAATGGCTTTAAAAATATGTATTCGTATAGATCAGCAAACGCCGATTCGGAATATGTAACTTTTATATATAAATTATACGGAGAATTTATAAATCGTTATTTAAAAGTGAATAAAAAATCATCTCTTCACAACGCCTTGCTATGTTCTCGTATAGTGATCACGTGCGTATTCTGTTTTTAGATTTGTATGGACATTTTTATTTTTCGATTTTGTTTTGTATTTTAAATATGTATTTTTTAGTTTTGGCGAAATTTTAACTTATTTTGGGTGACTTTAAGCTCTATAATTGTTGTTAAATATAAAAAATAAACTTTTACTAGTGAAATAAATTAGAGTATTAATGAGCAAACCAATTATCAATACGGTTATTATGATAATATTTTTGCTCAACACTATTATTATTCTTTTAGTTAAAGCTTCTAAAAAGATACATAATTTTATCTCTTATGTTTAGTTATGGTTTGCTATGGATAGAATATAAAATTATCTACGGTAAAGCTCATCCTTGTTTTGACATTTGACATTCTAACCTCAAAACTCAGCAATTCCGACCGGCCATAGATTTGAATCGT
>JAHDVE020006527.1:0-55466 GCA_022606495.2 Halesus radiatus
TAAATTTTTAGTACATATAAAGCGATTGTTTTTTTTCAGATGGAAAAAAGGACAATTTCATCAGAATGTATCATATATTCATTCAAATACAACGCATAACTGTAAAAATAAGTAACAATTAGTATATAAATACAATTTTTCTTTTCTCCGTTGATGTTCCCAAATACCTAGGTTTCCTTAATTTTTCTCTTTATTTTAATATTAACACTTGAAATTTTTGATTTTCGCAAGTGTTTCAAGCCATCGAATTCTGTAATTAAAAGGTGAACTAATGGATTGTACTATGTCTCGTTATTCTGTTTTCCATTACACATTTTCCTTGGAAACTTGATGTCGATGTCATGAATATCGTTGTAATTTATTCCTTACAATTCGTTACGACAAATATATTTTTATTGACGATTCGTCATTGGATTGCCCGACATTAAGCAATATTGATTATTGCTTCCCCCATAGAATGGAATAGGGGTTGGTACATACTTATTTGAATATTAAAGGCCCTTTCAAATTGGTTACAAATGTCAGCCCTTATTAAATAACTACCTGGAATGAAATTGTAAAGGTCTTTGAAATTTGTGTGGAATTGTGTGTTGACTACGTAATTTCAGGTATTATTAGTTTTAAATAAAGTGACTGAAATCACATGCTTCATTTCTTAAACACGTATTACGGACCTATATTCGGAAATCAAAAGGAATAATTAGTTAATATATTTGAATGATATTGGTCAGTCATAATTCGCGGGCTTGTAGATACAATATAAATACATTTTTATTTATAAGGCACGCAAGTTCTTTTAACCACTGGGTATCTTCTGAGTTATTTATCTATTTTGATTGAAATGTTAATTTAGGTATTAAAATGAAATAAACAACACAATTATCAAACTATCGTTTCCTTCTTTCTTCATTATGATTTTTTTCTTTGGTGATTTGTTCGTTATTTATTTATTGTATAATAAACGCCCTATATGGGCTTTTACATATAAAGTTAGTTATAATAAACAGGTGCAGAATACATCACAGTAGGTTCAAAGATAATAAATACTGAGTATTTATTTTTCTGCCACTTTTCCTCCTTACCAATGTTTCTCGTTTTGGATCAGAAAATGCCATTTTAGTCTTATGCATCTTTTGAGAGAATTGTTCCAACAATGTTGCAGCTCTTCTAGTGGCCTTTTTTCATTCTGGTCTCCAGTTTGACAAAATGTTCTACTAACATTGGGTTTTTATTTGGGCGTGCCCTGTTCTTTCCTATTAAAGTTTTGTCATTGTTCAATTTATTTTTTATAAGTTATTGAAGTTTGTAAACCTCATTGTAATATTTAATCATTGAAGAAGATAAAATTAACACATCCCAAATGAACCACGAAACCGAAAAAACAACAGAAATTAAAAAGATTTCAGTCGCATCTGGGACTCGAACCCAGGACCTCTACCTATCCGGGTTAACCGCTTAACCAACTTAGCTAATGAGACCAGTTCAATTTACGCCATTTACACCGATATCATACTTCAAGTTCAAGACTAGTTAATATTATCCTCCATTTTATAAATCCCATATTATTGGCCGCTATCCTTATGATGATTGCAAAGTTTCATTCCGAACTCAATTGCAATCGGAATAGAGTCCGATTTTTATTTTTATGAGACATCTATTGACTTATTTTACAAGTCTGGAAAGAAATAATCAATTTATTTTTTATATCTTATTGCAGTTTGTAAACCTCATTGTAATATTTAATCATTGAATAAAATAATATTAACACATCCCAAATGAACCACGAAACCGAAAAAACAACAGAAATTAAAAAAGATTTCAGTCGCATCTGCAATCATCATAAGGATAGCAGCCAATAATATTGTATGAATGTGAATGAAGCAAGAAGTGTATGCCAAGATCGAGTTGTTTGGCGGTCCGTCCTCTCTGCCTACCCCTGCGGGGAAACGGCGTGATGGTTAGTTAGTTAGTTAAAAATGGAGGATAATATTAACAAGTCATGAACTTGAAGTATGATTTCGGTGTAAATGGCGTAAATTGAACTGGTCTCATTAGCTACGTTGGTTAAGCGGTTACCCCGGATAGGTAGAGGTCCTGGGTTCGAGTCCCAGATGCGACTGAAATCTTTTTAATTTCTGTTGTTTTTTTTCGGTTTCGTGGTTCATTTGGGATGTGTTAATATTATCTTCGTCAATGATTTTGTCATTGTGTTTGCAAGATCTACCACTTCAGAAAGGTTTCGTCTTCTATTATTCTGTCTAGGTTAATGTTTTTTTTTGTATTAAACATCATGACCGGTAGTCAATTACGTTTTTTTATTCACTTTGCGAGTTTATTTCCATACCTACATTGGAAGTGCATATATACATATTTACAGTAATGCCCCAATAATTCGTTGGTATCAGCGTAACCTGATCAGCTCCGAACATTTAATTAAATGTTTGATTAGAAAATAAAACCATTTTTAAGATTATTTTCAAGTTTGTAAACTGTACTCGTATATCAGAATTTCACGAGGAGCAAACACTTTGTAGATAGTATATTTTAAGTTCTGAATATGATTCAGTCGAATCGAAACTAGTCGACATATTTATACAAAAATAAAAGTGGATTCAAACAAATTGCCTTTTTATTTAATTCATACTGTATATGAGTTGTTAAGCTAAAAAAATCCAATGCCACAAAGCTTGCGTGTGATCTACGAAGAGCAACTATTTACTAATCTGTTAAAAGGTATTATCATATTAAAGCATTTCAACATTGTTCACAAGAAGAATTTAATCCTTTTTACTTAAATATTAAGATTACTATCCACAAACATAATTCCTTTAGAAGTGAAGATCGCATAGAAGATACCTCGCAAGGAATTAAAGTATAGTTTCTGCATGGTTAGAAAGGGATTTTTTTTACAAACTTCCCATTGCTAGAGAGCATCAGAAAGATATTTACCTTTCTACTCGTAATCTCTATTTGAGTTTCAATGATTAAATAACTTGGCACCTTGTATCTCGCTATTCAAAAGCTACGCGAGGAATTCCAGGACTGGCGTAATGCCAAATCGGTACATTGCAAAGCGTTTTATCTTTCAGGAATTATATATCTCTTTCCAGATTCATACTTTTATTTGAAAACTTTCCCACACAGCCCATGCATTGAAAGAGGATGTGATTTTATAGAATAAATATTATGTTTTCGTGAAGTAATTACAATTGATTTGTTTTAAGAACACAAATTTATCGGGTCATTTTTTTTATTATGCACTGTACAATCGCAGGCAATACTTTCGCTGGGTAACGAAATATTCTAAAGCATAACAGAATATAACTGCCCTCGTTGCACAAATCGAACTTTGTTATCGTGTACGAACTTAAATTACTTTCTCGTAAGGGAAACTTTTACACATACAGTAATGCGTATTGGTACAGAATACATTGATAATGCACGTAGTACGAAAAAAAACGAAACTGTAGAGGTCAATCTGTTTTCAAGAATAAGGTGCAATGTTTTTCCACATTTTCGCAAAGAAAAAAAATCAGAAGGGTGTTGAAATCATCTGAGAAAAAAAAAATGCTGGTGGACAGTAGGTAAAACTACAATTTAAAAAATTTCAAAAGATTTGATTCCTGTCGGAGATTCAAAAGCGTTTGTAGCCATTAGTCAAAGAGCAAAAGAAGTTGGGATGTTTAGTAGAAAAACAGGTATTGAGTACGAGATAGAGGAAAAAACGCACAAGATTTCGTGTGACGTAAATTCCGTTTCCAATTCGCACCCTAAAAACACATCCCCGCGAACAAACAAGGATGATCAGAGAATGTAAAATCGAAACAGTCGATTCAAGGTTGGTAAAATTAACACAAATTAAAAAATATATAAATAAAATTACTAATTGATGCAGAATTCATGTGTATTGTAAAAAGCCTCTTTTGTAATATGCATAATAAATATGTACTTTTTTATGTAGATATTTATTTAAGGATATTCCCCTAGGATATGGATGCTTGTGTGTGTGTGTGGGGGTTGGGAGGGGGGGGGGTGCAATTTATTTAGAAAGGTATCGCGGGCGTCGTCGTGGCCATATTAGTGCGCTACAAGGAAGTACGCAGAGCTTAAAAGTGATTCGAAAATTTTTAAATATTTTGTTTCTGTAAAACGTTTATTTCGATGAAGACAAATTTTCGACCATTTTTTTCTTGTCCCCCTTGAAGAACCGCCATTCTAAAAATGTACAAACTTATCTGAGCAGGATGCCACTATAACTCGTGTTAAAAAGAGAGTAGGTCCATCTGACTGCCAGCTGAACGTCCCAACAACCCATATTTAGACTGGCTCGACTTTAATAGTTATTTCATGGCAGAATAAGTATTAAGTTGCTGAATCTTTAATATCTTTTGGAGCTAATAATGAGCTCTTCTTTATACCCCATTTTATGCCGAGCCATAAAATGCTTCACCAGTTGCCCCACCCACGAAATCAGCATTAAAACAGGTACTAGCTACTTTCGCAACCTTTATCGTCTATTTCTGCCTAGAAGTTTGTAACATCTTGAACGAAAATTCACTTGACCGTTTTTAAAAGATTTTTTGTACCCACTGTTCAAAAAATTAAACATGTTTGAATTTTTAATCTGTCGGCAAAAGAGCTGCGTCTATTCACAATTTTCTTATTTTAAACGTGTAAAGTCTATTTGTTTGTATTGTTGAACACTCTCGAATGGTTACTAATCAAACATCGCACCCCCAGTTTAAGGCAAATCAACCACACGATTATTTAGTAAATGATGCGGAAAATCTCGTTAACCTATTATTTATTCGGTTTCCATAAAAAATGACCACTCAAATTGTATTACGTAATCTATCTATATTGATTAACTTGTACCTCCCCAACAACTACACTCGTGTGAGATCTCATGTATTTTTTTATCCTTCAAAAGCGAGAACGTTTGTTTATTAGATAGAACGCGCCAACAAACAGAGCGGTTCAACTGTTTTGACGCTTTGATGCTGCCTTGATCGTTGACATTTTTAGCTTGTATATAGTTCATCGACTACCCATTGATACGTCATGTCACAAAATAGACGTTAAACTATCCCCATGACCCTTGTTTTGCCTTGGTATGTTTCCGATTATGTACACATCACAAAAATTTCTTCCACTCTGCATATTGTACTATTTCTCTTTTTCAGTTTTTTTTTCTTCTAATATTGTAATCTCTTTAAACGTGTGGCTACAAATCGTCTTATTGAGACAATGATAAATGAAAAATACATAGACATACTCGTATATTAAGATCTTAAAAAGTACATATTTACATAATATTTGACGTGTAAATGACCAAAATAGTAAGATAAACAAATTAATTAAAAATGGTTATTAAAAACGATGGACTCAATTTTCTACCAGTAATGAAAAATTCCCTGAATTATATGTGAATGATCTATATAGCATTTGAAAGAAGAGGTCCGAAAGTATCGAATGCCACCGCTAGATCGCTCTTAGTTGCGCGAATGACTGCTAGACTACTCGCGTCGCCAAGCAGCCATTTCGCATCAGTTGTGAGTAAAATGGCTACTATGCAGCACAAGGTCTTCTGTTTTCATGAGTTCTGTAAAACTGAGTCGCCAGCTGTAGTAGAGCGCGCCTTTCGTCTCCTTTTTACCATTAAACCTTCAACTATAAAAAAAATTGTCTTTGGTATGACCAATTTGAACAAATTGGATATCCCCGTAAAGGAAAAATCGCCGTCAGACCACGTGCATCAGAAAAGTTCATCGTTTTGAATAACCCTGTACGACAGGTCACACAATTAGGGCCGAGGCAACCAACACATTCTTTTAAGTCTGTGTTGAACTTGAAGTGAAGTAACACAATATGTCTTTTTATTATAATGGCATGAATAGGTACACTTTTAAAATCTATTTTCTTACCAAACGTCACTGAGAAACAGAATTTTGCCTTATTTACGCCTACTTAGTGTTTTCAGAGTAAAAGGGACAACGTACGTGGATCGAATTTAAAAAGTAAAAAAGTTTTACAGAATGAACCTTTTTTCATTTTTACTAGAATTCTCTTTTCTGAAGACGAATAACAAGATTGAAACGTACTGTATGCAAACAATACAGCTATATTTGTATCAATATTTACATTAACATTAATTATATAAGTTTGATGAATCGATTGCATCTAATTACGCTGTCTGACAGGAGAATTATTTCAGATTAAGAAGTATTGTATAGAGTCATTAACCACCTAATTGACTGCCCCGGCATCGTCGCCACTATTAAATTCCACGTACCGACGAGGAACACAAGACAAAATGTTACATTTTTCTGCAACACGTACACAATCAACTATAATTCACACCCGCTAAACAATAGGTTGCATGACCTGGGCAACAAGTTTGGAGGTATTTTTGATACATTTGAAATCCATTTATAAATAACGCGTCATCTATACGAAGATGAATATTACAATTAATTATTGTAGCGTGAAAATTGCAGCTTTAATGACTTGTCCCAGTTTTCTATTTTATGTTACTGTAAAACTGTTACTGTTGAACGTATTTGAAATGCTGTTTAATATTCCTTTATGCTTTAAAAGCTTTTTGTACTTAAAATTTTCGACAGATCCATTATATTCTGTTCTAAAAATCAGATTGGCGTGTAATCAAATAATTTAATTAAATATTTGCTGCTATAACGACAACTAACGTTTTTTGAGCGCTTCACAGTGGGGCATTTCAATTTAATTCATAGTAGAAACAAATTCAAATTGCAAACAAATATTAGACGACGAACTATGTTTTAAGTAAGATTAATGTCAACCATCCTGTACCAGAGAATCTTTTAAGGATCTTTCTTTCTCTTTAATATTTTCTTCTTCCTTATTTATGTGACACAAAAACAATATTTCGCTACTAACCCAATTTAACTTTATTATTAATATCGTGATTAGTTTCAACTCTGATCAAATGCCGATTTTATAAGTTTAAGATGCTCATATAACTTTACAATTATCACTTTTAACTTTAGAAGCTTGATACTGAAAGCTTCAGTCGATAATGTATTATTAATCAAAATAGTTTTCAACTCAAGACATTAATAAATTTAAAAGCAGATTGTTAGTAATTAGAGAAAAGCTAGATGTTTAAAGAAACTTAGTTTATTTGAGAAGCTTATAATATAATGAAGGTTCAGAATGAAATATTACAAAAAAAGACACAATATTTTACACTATTTCACTGAAAAGAGGTAATTGCAACATTATAAAAACCTGTAGTCACTAAATATCAATAGCCGTTGAGTCGCGTTGTGCCATATGTGGCACCATATAATACATATTACACACTATAAGTGCCTTCTATGTAGATTTGAATGGAAGCCGGTGTGCCTTTGACTTAGTATATTTTAGTTCTAGCCCTTAGAGAGCCAATGAATATGCCGTAAAACATTGTATATTGTCGATTCATTTGATCAACACAAAATATTTTTGAATTAAAAATTTAAGTACCGAATGGATAGACTACTGGATCACGAAACATTCTAACATCGCATTTCTTGTGTTCTTATTTATGTGTAGCACCAACAGTGGGGTGTATTGCTCTATTACCAAAGGTGGGCTGTATGTAGTTTTTCAAGATCCGGTATGAATTGTACATTGAGTATTTGAAAATGGTCATTTCGGTTATTATCTCAGTAAAATTCACAAATTTGTCAAATAGAAACAAGTTATCCAAAAAGAGCAATTGTGTGATAAACAAATATCTTAATCGAAAATTCTATTATTTTCATTAAGGGTTCGTTTTCTTAAAGTAGAAACGGATTTTCAGCCTTTAAGGACTACACGTCACTGGGCACCAAATGCCATGTCCCCACGTCCTGATAAAATTCATTCTTCTTTTTCAACAGTTTTAGGACTAGAAAATATAAAGAGATCTCTCTTTTCTTCATTCCTCAAATAATGTTGGCGACCTGGCGACTACCCTCTCCACCTCTAGGTGACCTTCACTTCTAACTGTTCTAACACCTGTCCACTAATTACGGTTTCCTACGCACAAAACCCGTTTAATTCTTCCTCAGACTTCCAATTTCCTTCCAATAAGATGTGTTTTCAGGTGTTTTCTTCAATAGTTTTTGCGATATTATGCCGTGTTGCGCTTACTCCTCCTGTAGCCAATGTTTCGGACAGCATTACAGTGTCTATCATCAGGGTAGATGTGTAGATTATGGTATATTGTGTATTTATATATTTAGAAATGATACCGTGTTGCGCGCGTTAACCCTCTTAGGGGTGATATTTCGATATAATAATAATAATTACTATTATATTACCAAAGCGTAAAATTGAAAATAATTCCAAAATTTTCTTCTTAACTCTTAATAATTTTAGTAAATAATTATGAAACATGGATTCTTGGCTAATTGGGTTACAATAGCGAGCACATGTGGCGCTGCTAGAATTAGATTACCGCACATGAGAAAAAAAAACAGAATCACAGAACTGCTTAATGCATAGAGGACTGAAAATGTATGATGAGATGCCTGAAAGTCTGAAGAATGAATGCATTTAAAAATAATTGCTACGCTTAAAGTAAAACTATAATTATATAAGCAGTGAAATGTGACTATATATGTATTAGTTTATATACACAACATGTAATACGAACTAACTCAATATAAATTTTTTTAAAATATATATGTTTTTGCAACGCAATATTTTTTTTATTTTGACCTCTGTCTAGATCTAACCACTACAACTCTTGAACAAGTAACAAAGTTTTTTTTATATGAATACTGCACAAGAGTCCCAAATGCTCCCATCCGTCTGGAACCAGTGACTATGGCATCCCCAATTGGGTAATGTTGTTAGGCTGAAGGTATTGGGTAGCGGAAGGAAAAGAGGAAGGGCAAGGTGGAGAAATACCTGTCTATTCAGATCTGGTCACCAAACACGGCTAAAAGCCATTTTAAGCAACGTTTCAATTCTAAATGGTGGTTTTTCATCAGGGCGATACTGAGAGTATCTTCAACTCTGGAACATGCACAAATATACTGTATATTATTTTTTAATTAATTAGTTGTAAAAAAACACAAATTAATTAAATGAAATTTACTTGCGCACCCCGGGATTTGAAACCCCGACCTTCAGATACGTAATTGAGAGCCTTACCCCTCGACCATGGAGGCCGTCAAGGCCGTTGTTATAATTCACATCATGAAAGGTACACAAGAAGAAGCGAGCAAAATGTCGCATCCATTGCATTTAGTTAAGCTCTAATTTTATGAAAATTACTGTAGAAGATTAAACACTTGCTTGATAAATGCAGAACTGCGAAAAAGTCATCATATTTATTATCTCCTCAAATAATTAGCTGGGTTCTTACTTCGTGGCCGGAGCAGGTGGCTGAGCAAGATAAGGCGTCATTCAAGCCCGCAGGGAGAATGTATGTTCCGGGAACATTCCATTTAACCCAGACGTAACACTCAGAGTATTCCCGGAACATTCTCGTTATGCTCTTACAAGGAAAGAGTCTTTAGGCTTTATGGACTGTCTATCCATTAAGGAGGCTCGTCTTAGTCAGTTTGGGATTATGTGAAATCTTGAAATGTGGTTCAGTGATTAATTGAGCAGCATTTAGCTAAGAAATTAACATCCCAAATATTAATTATAAATCGGAGTGCCGCAGAAATTACTCTCCAACCGTAGGTTAATACGTCGTAGTAAAAGGTTTTTATCTGGAACTTCTTGATAAAAACATTCAGTGTAAAAAAAAACGTAGAAAAACTGCATTACGGTTTAAAAAACCTATTACACTGTCAAAATTTATTAGGTAATATAGTCAATACATTAATATTCATAAATAAAAATACAATTTTTCAGAAAGTTGTGGTGTAATATTTTCTTTAGTGCAAGATTTAGGTTACCGTATTCATGAATAAGCTCTTTAAATGCCTTATCGGAATATAAAATGACATTTTATTTTTCATACATTTAAATGCTTTGAATTTACTACGACGTGATTTTTCAAAAGGTGTCCAAATATAGGTTCCCTGCTTATGTGTAGTGTCTAATAAACCGAAATGTACGGAGATGTAATTAACTAGAGGACAGTTTACACATGTGTCCATGTTCAAATATCGTCCAGTCACATCAGCTTACGTTGGAGGTTGCTTTAAGCATACAAATTAATTAATCTTCAACAGGCAAAAATTTGTGTTAGAAAACATCGACATACTGATAGGCTTCTTTTCAGACTATTAAAACACTAAAATGAACCAGAACTAAACAAATTAAATTAAATTCACCATTATTTTTATAAACAATAATTTTTAGCCAGAAACACTCATCCAAATTGAAAAAACCTTCCGAGAAAAGATAAATGTCGCGGACAGAACTCGAACCTGCACCCTTCTGATTGCCGGTCAGATGCTCTACCATTGAGCTACGTCGGCTTATCGCAAACCCGCCAAGTTAATCAATATATACTAGTGTTTCATTCAATAATTATTGTTTTTATTATATTTCACCTGTGCAGGTTCGAGTCCTGTCGGCGACATTTATCTTTTCTCGGAAGGTTTTTTTCAATTTGGATGAGTGTTTCTGGCTAATAATTATTGTTTATAAAAATAATTGTTACCCTTTGCGCTATGCACAGAAATCTTGTCTTAAAAACTTTAGTTTATCGATTAATAAATTCACCATCTTTTTTTCCAGATGGTGAATTTAATTTAAGTTTTTTAAATGCATATATCTAACCGTTCACTAGTTTTAAACATCTTCTCCCGAAAGATTATATAACTAACAAATCTAAATGCTTTGTATCGGCTCTAACGTCATAGATACCGCTCGGGACGCCATCGTGGACGAAATTGACAACGATGGGACGATGGGGGGCAGTATTATAATGATTTTGTTCATACCATTCAAGACGTGCACAAGTACGGTGTAGGCCCTCGCGGGCGGCAGGGCACAGGTGTAATTTCCCGCATCGGAGGGCCCCAGTTTGCTGACCCGGAGGGTGCTCTCGGCGGATCCCCGGCGCCCAGCCTCCGTCTTCACCGCGACGCCGCCGCGGGTGGCGTCGCGGTGCAATTCTCGCTGACCGTGTAGCCACCAAACCTGGAACAAAAAATGACTCTGTTTTACACAATCATCCAAAAAGGTAATTGGTTATAATGATTCCGAAGAATTTTCGCTCTTCAAAACCCTTTTTGATATATTTTTTTTAAACCTATGTGGTAATTGTTCCAACCACAAAGTTTTAAATAATGAAACAATATTAATAATGATTTACCAAACCATGCGAATTTGCGGAACGCGATGATAGAATAATAATTATGTTTTTTCATACCAAGCTGAACTTATTATTAAATTATCTTTAAATGTCAGTTTAAATGTTGTTGCAGTTGATCAGTAATTTCCAATTTTAAAAAAACTTATTATCAGGTAATATGAAAAAGAAAGTTAGATATTTTGAATAAAGCATTATTACATAAGATTATAAAGGTACGTTAAACTTTTAAGTGCAAAATATAAACGTTAATATTTAAAGTAAGTGTAAGAAACAAAATAAGTTCGTTCCACCGCAGATACCGTAATAATATAATTACTTAAAGGTTGAACGCACCCTTGTATCTGAAAATTTTTAGAGAACAATACTCATTTACAACTCGATGTATTCTATGAATGGGTGATTTCACAAAATCACTTATAATTATATTAAATGTTGTTTGTATGCAGTGTGTTCTTCATTATTTTATCAAAAGCATTTGTCTATGTATACAATGAGAGTTTCCACATTTAAAAAATATATATTTATGCTAAATATAGAAATAATTTTTCTGTAAGGTATACATAACAGATGAAGTTGAATTTATGGAAAGTATACAAAAAATAATGTTGTTTTGGAAAAAGATATAAAATAGAGCAAAAATCATCATTTTTTAAAAATATTTGTGTCAAGTCAGGGACGGTGCAGACAGGACAGACAGTGCCTACAACTAGTGCCTAATCTAACTAAACGACATTTAAAAAAAAAAAGTTAAAACCACTCTATTTAATATTTAAATATCTACATGTTTCAGAAGCAAAGCTCCCCTCGTCAGGATAAACAATCTGACTATGTTTTTAAATTAATAACGAATTAATTGTCATCAATTTAATAAATATGACTCCGCAAAGTGATTTTACATCTTTTGAATTTATAATTTTTAAATATTGGGCTTGTAGAATAAACGATTTTCTACTGTGAAACTGATTATTATGATGATCTTAATAACACCTGTTTAAGACTTTTTTGTATTTATGGTTAAAGTAACCGAAAAACTGAATGTTATTTATTTAAATCAAGACCCAACCCCAACCTCAACTCTAACTCCCCAAATCTCTGCAAATCTCTAAATTCCTAACTCCTAAATCTCAACCCCTAAATTCCCAACCTCTAACTTCAACTCCAAATCCCAACTCCTAACTTTAAATTCAAATCCACATAAAGAATTAGTGTATTAAAAAAAATATTAAATCAAAATTAACTTCATTATCTATTCGTACCATATATAAGTGCACAATATCCTTTCCACAATTACAATTATGATCCTTATTATACACTATGGTCCTGAGCCAAAATATTTATTCCATAATAATATATCAGTAATGACCTAACTTTATAGACAAAATAAAGGAAAATGAAAGTTAATCAATTACTAAATCAGCTGTAAGCACAACCTTATATACCCTTATAGGTTTCAATAAGATTGGATTATGTTTCCTAATCAGTGATTTCTTAGTCATTAACATAATACGTATAGACATAAACATATATACCATATGGTTCACATCAATTGTGTGATTAATGATCTATATATCTATTATTGTATTGTTGTTCCTCAAAGGAAGCGATATACTTCAATCAGAAATCATGTTTACAAGTTTTGCAATGGTTTTATTAAGGTTTGGGAGAACAACCCTTTAACAAAACCTTCCCGTTTTTGCCATCCTCAATCAGTTGTGGGCTAGGCCTACCATAGGATATCATGATTACATCTTGTGACTTTGCACATTTCGGACACTTTGGGCGAGCTTCCTCCATTTATTAGTAAATTTTTTATGTATTAGGAATGATATTCTGACTAATGACAACAACTAATAAATAATAAACTATATGAATATGTATCTATATCTATATCATTTTATGAATATCTATTTATTTTTCAATAAAAAAGTATTGTTGAAATAAAATTTAAAGAACATGAATAAAATAAAAAACATAAAGTGTAGTTCGAATTACAATAAATCTTAAACAAAACCTCGGGGTAAAAAATATTTATCCTTATTGTAAAAATATAAAAAAAATTTTTCTCAAAAGTTGGTGAATCTCTTATTTGAATAGGGTAATTTCGTTATATTTTCTATCAAATTCGATTTCTATCCTCAGTTGTTGTTCCCTCATTAAGTTTCAGATATCATAGTTCACCCCAAAAATCGTCACATTATAATGTTTTTTTTTTTAATAAATATTTGTTTTATATTTGTTCATTATCCATCTTATTAACACTGAGAATGTATTTCCGTCAAGTTTAATAAAAAAGATGATTTGATCTCGTTACCTATTTTTATGTGATATTTTTTCGTTAAATTGCCTTAGATTTAGACTTTCACAACCTATGCAAAAAAAATGTATCTTAAAGA
Source organism: Halesus radiatus (assembly GCA_022606495.2). Taxonomy (NCBI): domain Eukaryota; kingdom Metazoa; phylum Arthropoda; class Insecta; order Trichoptera; family Limnephilidae; genus Halesus; species Halesus radiatus. Next base: position 13,684 of record JAHDVE020006527.1, read on the forward strand.
AGAATAAAATATTATTTTTCCCCATTACTCCTAGTGTATATCCGCTATCAGCGCACAAAAAAATTATCACTCTCCTAGTTTTCTCCAACTTCAAGCAGAATGTTATCTGATGAATACACAATATTTTAATATTTGATATTTTCCCATAGTTAAAATAAACAACCAGACAATCTGAAAGTCAAAAAATCAGTTTTAAAATTAAAAACATATTATTTAATAATTGAAATGAGTATATAGATATAGATATATCTTCATAATTTTTAATATATTTTATAAACTAAACTCATCAAGATTTGTCAAAAATATTATTTAGAAATTCATCATTAATAAATAGATGCATATAAGTAAAAACAATATAGATATTATTATTTATTTTTGGTGTTGTCACTATGTAAGGTCGAGCAAATACCCTTTGTTTTTAGGATCCACCGTCTCGATTTAGATACCGAATCGAGGACCCATGGTTGATTTTAAAAAAGCATCAACTAAATACTTTCCCTTTGCGGTTGCTGGTCTTTTCTCGATTATTACCGACATCAAGGACTTGAGATTACTTATAATTTGTTAGTCAGTGAAGTGCATTTTGCCGAGAGGAGCATGTATGTTGCGTCCTGTGTCCACTCGGAATGTTATTTATCCTGCTTTCGCTTTTAAAATTGCCTCCTCTATGAAATAATATAAAAATACAATGTTTCCAGATGGTGTGCTTACTAAATTTCTATCTGATAATAAGGGTGCCCATCTTTGCATTTGGCATGAGTCCTTTGGGTCCCAGAACCTTGGCATAGGGCTTGAGAGTGTTGAGGAGTTCGGGAGTCGTATAGAGCTTGTCAAACGTAATTTTATTTGCTTTAATCTATGTAGGAATTGGTAATTCAAGGTAATATTATTATATTTGTTTGCAGAATGTTGACAAAAAAGTGAGAATGAGGATTTTGAAGTTTAATATTTGAAAAATACTTGTTCAATAACAGTCGCATCAACAATGAGATCTGCACCAGCCTCGAGTGCCTCGTCTTCGTACTCTGGCTGGCAAAGTGCAGCCACCACGACCTTTCGACCCGTCCCTCCGGGCATCACCACAGACCCTCTTACCAAGTGTTCTCCGTTTTTGGGGTTGATATTCAAATGTATGCATATGTCGATGGTTTACTCGAAGGAACAGTGAGTGTGTGCGCGAATCAACCTCAACGCCTGCCACGGGTTATATCTCATGTGCTTCTCATGAATGACCTTCCCCGTTTAATTCTATTTACTTTGCACTTCCTCCAACAACCTGTTCTTTCGAGCATTTTTGATCCACGATACTGCAGGAGTCTCGTAGAATGGGTCTGTGGCCTACGAAACCCGATGAACAGCATTCCTTCGAGAAGTTGTTGCGAAGAACGTAGTAGGTAACTTGTTCGAGAAGACTGGTGAATACAGCTTTTTTGTCCTCTGTATAAATATCATGTTCGTCAATATGATGGATAATTGTGTATCTATATAAATATAATTTGATAAGAAAGTCTTTACTTTAGATCAACAGTAAAAGAAACAAAAATATTTGATCCGATATTTATATCTATATTTATGAAACACTAAGAGCTAAATTTTACATAAAGTCATATCAGAAGTAATCGAAGGACTGTAATAATGTTGATTTGATTGTCAAATAATAAATCTTCAGAAAAATCATTGCTGTTTGCAATCTGGCTTTTCTCCGCCTTTGCCAGCTTTCTTTCCCTTTGACTTTGGCTTTTTCTCTTCTTCTTCTTCTTATTCATCCTCATCATCGTCCTCGTTATCGTCTTCCATATCCTCATCCTCGTCATCGCCTTTGACTCCCAAATAATATTCTAAGGAGTAAGGAAGGCATTCGTCAACGATGGCTCCTCCGATCTCAAAATCCATATCCATTCTTTCTCTTTTTTTTAATTCCTATGAGAAAAATAATTAGTTAATAAAAAATAATAAATACGATAATATAAAATTTATTACAGCTTCGTCGGCTTCGAGGTCGTTAGCTTCGGAGACTTCTACACTTCCGAATAGGTTGAAGAAGGAGTCAGCGTCCACAATCTTACTGATGGTCCTGGTTTGACCGGTCTTCTTATTTTTCTGTTTCTTTTTCTGCTCCTTTTTGGTCAGATCCTTTCCTTGCTCCCATTCGATAACTGTTCCTTAGCTTTTCACTGGGAAGTCGTCCTTGATATTGAATTTCTTCCTCAGCTCCTTGTTCTTGAAGAATGGATTTTCACTGAAGGTCATCACGATCTCGAAGTTGTCAGTGCCCTCCTCGTCCACCACGTGGATGTTGTGTAAGTATTTCAGAGCTTCAACATCGTTGGGCTTGATTTCGTCCTTCAGCACCTCACAGTTCTGCATAGCCTTCACCCAATATTCAGGGATCTTTCTCGGGGCAAGATGTTGTCCGATTTCTTTGCGTTCCTCTTCGGTGAGATAGAGTTCGGGCTCTTTGACGTCCTCAATGGTGATACCTTGCTCTCCGCTGATGACTGCATTTTGGCCTTTGATGATTGGGTCTTCAAGTTTGAGGTATTTCTTCTCGACCTCCTTGATCTCCTTCTCCTTGAGCTCATCGATCTTCTTGATCTCCTGGTAATACCTGTAGACAGCAAGGGCTCTGATTTTCTCAGCAAGAGGAAGTGCTTTGAGGGCCTCTTCAATCTCCTTGGTCCTGGCTTTGGGGTCAAACATATACTGCATTGTTGATTGTTGTGTTGTTGAATTATTATAAAATGTATTTATATTGTTTAATTAAATGTGTTGAAAAAAGGTATAATGGCTTAGCTAAATTGCTAGAAATATCAATACATTTGACTATTTTTTATATTATAATTTGGAGATCTCATAGCTATGAATGCCAATTGATCAATTAATATATGTATTATGTAGGGTTTTAATAACCCTAAATAATTGTGTATACAAATAGTAAGAACTTGTTTCAAAGTAATAGTTATTAGAAGTAGATATTTTCAGCAAGACATTCCGTCAAGGTATAAATCCTCCGAACCTATTATCCGTTACACCTTTACCTTTATTTATCTTGTTGTATTAAAAAGGTATATTGTTTTCATAATTACTCTTTAAAAGTGCATATTAATAATATTAATATTGTTGGTATACATTTATATATTTTGTATTTAATGCAATACTTCTATATTTGGAATAGAATACTACCTAAAATAAAAAACAATAACTAGATAATACACTAAAAATAATTTAAAGTAATGCTTAAAAAAAAACCTTCTTCCTTCTTACTTTAATAATATCATTGTTTTTTTATTTTGTTTCTTAATAAATGTACATTTAAATATATGTATATAATTATCATTTTTATATTTTTATTTTATTCTATATTTTTCTACTATATTTTTTTTATTCTTTTTAATTAAAAATCTATATTCTCTAAAGATTGTAAAAAAATGTCACAGTTCGACATCGACAAACAAACACTCATTGAAATCGTCGACAAGTGTCAAAACAGGACATTTTCCGATGAGCTCACCTACATTTCAAATCTCACAAGTACGCCAAACTAGTGGCTGTTCTCAGGTATCCAATCCCTTACTTTATTTATCTTACATCTTTATCATTTTGCATACATAATAGGACTAAAAACGGACACGAAAAAAGGGATAGTCGGTGATGAACCTGACATTGAGTTCAGGATACAAGCATTCGGCTCCAACTGCAAAGAACATTCAGAACCTCCAGGCTTCTGGGAGTTGTTTTGCGGAGCATTAGAAGATTTCACCATGAGGATTCTCATTGTGGCGAGTTTTCTCTCTATCGCCATTGAGGTTGGTACTGCCACTCCGGATCACCGAGGCACGGCGTGGATATAAGGGTTCGCCGTTCTGATGGCAGTCGCAATTTGCGCGACTGTCACAGCAGTCAACGATTACCAGAAAGAAAGACAATTTCTCAAACTTAACAGTGTTGCCGACAGCAGAAAAAGAATTACGATTCGAAGAGACGGATAACAGAAATAAATCCATCAAGACCATCTTATGGTAGGAGACGTTGTCCAGCTAAACTAAGGCATGGAGATACCTGCCGATGGGTTTCTCATCTAAGCCCATGGTATAAGTGCTGACGAATCTGCAATGACAGGATAGTCTGAGCCAGTGCCTAAACATGTTTTTGAGGCATGCTTGAGGAAGGAGGAAGAAATTGTTCAAAGCGGCTAAAAGAATGTCGCTGGGAAATTTGATGTTCCTTCTCCAATTCTTCTTTCAGGGACTCGCCTATTGTCGGGAGAAGGACGAATGATTGTGATTGTGGTTGGAGAGCAGTCATGCCTGGGAAAGATCCAAGCCTTGCTGAACGAATCCTAACCCGAGGCAACTCCTTTGCAGATGAAGTTATAAAACATCGCCTAGGATATTGGAAAATTCGGTCTTTATTCGGCTATCCTTATTGTTCTTGTGCTGCTCGTCCGGTTTGCGATCGAAAAAGGCATATCCAGATCATGGGATACAGCGAGTGATTTGCCTGAATTACTTAACTACTTTATTCTTGGAATTACAGTAATTGTGGTTGCAATTCCCGAAGGACTTCCATTGGCTGTGACGCTGTCGCTGGCTTTTTCAGTAAAAAAGATGCTATTAGACAATAATCTCGTCAGGAAAATGGAAGCATGTGAAACTATGGGTGGAGCCAATATGATTTGTTCTGACAAGACTGGTACTCTGACAATGAACAAGATGACCCTTACCTCATTTTGGAATGGTACAAGAAAAAATTTCGATCTTTCAAAGTAAAAACTGGAGGTCAAGGACTATATGAGTTAAAAATATGCAGAATTATTTTCGCTTTCATGCGCTGTCAACAGCACTGCCCTTCTCCGACCGGAAATCAAAGGCTCCTCCACAGAGGTGGCTATTCTCAAGCTACTCGAAACCATGGGCTACAACTACGAGACACTCAGAGATAACTCTCCTCCTCTCCTCAAGTATCCCTTCAACTCTAGAAGAAAACGTATGAGCTGCATAATCGATTTCAAGGGTGAAAAGACAATATTTATCAAAGGTGCTTCCGAATTGGTTCTTGAGTCTTGTGAGTTCTGGTACAACTCGTAAACCGGACTGGTCGAGCCGCTCACCACCGAAATGAAGACCAAGGCTGAAAAAGCCATCCAGAGCATGGCGGAAGAGTCGCTGAGAACAATATGTCTCGGGTACAAACCAGTTGGTGTGGAATGCTTGGAAACTAAGGACAGCAAGGGAATATTCTAGATCGAGAAAACTAAATTGGTGATGCTGGCAGTGCTCGGAGTCAGGGATATCCCGAGGCCTGAAGTGCCGGAAGCTCTCAGAAAATGCAAACTCGCTGGTATCAAGGTGCGCATGGTGACGGGAGATAACATCATAACTGCCACAGCCATCGCCAAGGAAATCGGGATCATTGAGGAAGGCACCGAATCTCTTGTGATGGAAGGTCCCGAATTTATCAATAAAATTGGAGGAGTAGTCTGTTCGAAGTGCAGGACTCCCATTTGTGACTGCGAAAAAGACCGTAAACTGGCAGAAGAAAACGGTAAGGAAGTGCGAGTCGACACCATCAAAAATATGGATCAGTTCAAGAAAATAATCGCCACCTTAGACGTCCTGGCTCGCTCAAGGCCCGAAGATAAATATGCACTGGTCACAGGTCTCAAAGAATTAGGTAATGTGGTGGCTGTAACAGGAGACGGAACGAATGACGCCCCTGCCCTCAAAAAGGCTGATGTTGGGTTCGCGATGGGGATCAATGGAACCTAAGTAGCCAGAGAGGCAGCCGCTATTATTTTACTAGACGATAACTTTAACTCGATCGTAAAAGCAGTAATCTGGGGCAGAAATATATACGACTCCATAAAGAAGTTCATCCAATTTCAACTAACTGTGAATGTTGTCGCAGTCTTTATCACTCTCGTTGGGGCAGCCATTCTCAAACACGAAATCTTGAAGCCAATTCAGATGTTGTGGATCAATCTCATCATGGATACCCTCGCCTCCCTGGCTCTCGCCACCGAACCCCCCACGGAGCTGTTGCTGAATCGCGCCCCACATTGTCGCGACGAATATATAGTCTCCAAAAGAATGTTCAAGCATATTATTATCCAGTCAATCTTCCAGTTGACGATGATGTTGATCGTAATTTTTATGGGAGAACACCTGATCCCGGAATCCCCCGATGCATTTGATGATATTCTTGGCCCTGAACATTTATCTGCCAAGTACTTAAATGGCGTGGTGACTGGGGGCACTGTCAGAAGTGGTAGGTTTAACTTTATTTCCGGAGGACCAGACTATGAACATATCTACAAAGAGTATAATGTTTCTTCCAGGCACTTTACCTTCCTCTTCAATATGTTTGTAATGATGCAAGTCTTCAATTTTGTGAATGCTCGCAAACTTTAGGATTAGGTACATTTCAAAAAAAACAACCAATATAACTTTTTTTATTTATTTATTTGTTTGTATAGTTAAATGTATTTGAGGGACTGCAAAGAAACTATCTTTTCGTTGCTATTGTTGGTATCATATTTGTCCTCCAAGTGATACTGGTTTCTTTTGGCTCCTTTGCCTTTGGAGTATATAAGTATTACGGACTGAATATCCAGCAGTGGCTATTAAGTATTGCTGTGGGATCTCTTTCGCTCGTCGTTAGCGTAATTGCCAAATTCATCCTGAAAACAAGATCTGCATCGGCATGGGCAGCGAGGAGAAGAACCCCTTGGATCATAAAGATATGAGCATGAGTCTCAAGAGACGGCCTTCCTCCTTCCATAGAGACATGAATAAAAATAAAGTTGTGCAATGATAGACAACTTACTACATTTACTTTCAGATTTTTCTCTTATAAAAATTGCTCATCTATATCAAAAAATATTTCCAATAAATCTTATAATAATCTTAATACAACTATCCTACAAATCATAAACTATATGTATAGATATATATTATATATATTTAAATAAATAATAATTTGAAACTTAGTTTTTTTGAGATCGAACTAATAGGTATCTCTACCAAAAGTATTTTTTTCAATAATTGAATATTCTATAAACACGACCTTTTGCGGTCTGACTTGCCATCTATTTGTTATTCCCAAGACCCTCACTATGGTTTATCACCACCGTCCCTCCAAGGATTGTCGGCAGTACTTGGGCATGATCATGGGACTGTTGTGCCTCATCAAAGGCTATCCCCTCGGCCGAAATCATCCCGGCAACTTGAATGCCGTTCGTCTACACGTTAACGTCTTCTGCCTTCCTTCTCTTCAAATCGTTGTCTACTAACCAATAGGAAATCACTCCGATAATCATCATACTGGCGAATATTATGAAACATATGAAGGATTGGGTAGTTGTTCCGAAGCCTATTGAAGTGCTCATAATTAGTATTAAAAGAAAAGAACTTATGTTGCCGCCTGCGAGCAGGACACCGGCAACTTGGGCCTCGCCAACGGGGAAGGCCACTTCGCAGCCAAGGTCAATGGCCAAAGGAATGAGTGGTGTGATCAAAGCCCCTAAGAGACTGAGTAAAACTAAGATGACCCAGAACACCAAAAAGTATCTGATTGACATTAGCGTTACCACTAAGAAAATCATGGATAGTCCACTGAGTATTTTGGCAATAATTGTGTATTGAAGAGTGCGAGCGATGATAATCGAGATTACTCCCGCAGCTATCAAACCCGAAATTAATATGGCCAGCCCAAAAAGGCTTATTTGAAACTAGGATTTTAAAACATAAAGATTTATTAAGATGTGTAAGAAGAAAGATTGTTTTTTTACATCTTCGAAGCTATATGGTTTGAACAGAAAGTTAATGAGGCTCGCCAATGTCGTCAGTGGACCGTTGAAGAATACAAAACCGAAGAAGAGCAGGAGGAAATTCCTGTTCGTGAACAGCTTCTTCAGCGATTGTTTGAAAGGGGTTTTCGCAACCTCTGAACCTAGACTTTGAATTACTTAAATAATACCTTGGCATAGTTCGAGGGGAGCTCCGCATGAATACGAGAGTAAGTACGAAGCAAGCGGCGACAATACATGCTTCCGTGAGAAGTAACAAAAAGTATCTACCTTTCAGGTACTAAATGTCAGTACTTTCGCTGAGGAAAATGGTGGGAAGCAGAAAGCCAATTCCCGTCCCAATGATGTTCATGACAGTCAGCAATACAGTGATTTTAGGTCGCTAATATTTGTGTTTTAATATTTTTATTTTTACTGGGAAAATGTTACATTTTATTTAAAGAACCAAAAAGTAGCTATTTTGGCAGAACAATTCATGATAAATGGTTGACTAATTGCCACGAACACAGATCCAATGATCATTGCCACGAAGTTGAAATTTATTAACATTTCAATGCACATTCCAAACACAAGGATGAATCCCCCAATTGTCAACTGCGATATTTATAAAGATATATGAAGATAACATATTGTGATAAAAAGAAGCGAAGGGAGTGTACCCCGATCCGGATGCCTTTCGTATCGACGAAATAGTTGGCGGGGAAATTTCCAAGCGTAAAGACCAGAAGGAAGATCATAGGAATGACATTGATGAGTGCTGGACTGACTCCATAGATGGCTTGAAGCTTAGAACCAACAGGCGCCACATTGGTTGTGGCTATTCCTAACGCTGTATTTGTGATGGCGAATACTACACAGATGATCCATCTATTCGAAGTAAATAATATTTTCCTCTTTGTAGTTAGTTGTAAGAAAATGGTAAAGAAGAAAAAGAAGAAGCAAGAAGCCAATAATTAATAAACATAAACATAAGCATAAACAAAACAAAAACAAAAACAAAAAATACAATACCATATTTGCATATACATTTATTGTTTTAAAGTTATAAAAAACCTATAACATTTTTTAGATGGGCAAGAGAAACAGAAGGAAAAATAATAAATATAGCTATCGTTCTCCAATAGCGTGGCTTCTCCAATAGGTGGATTATGGTTCAAATACAGAAATATGAAAATGGTTACCTGTATGGATATTCTTTAAATTGTATCTCTGGAGAGGTTGGTCCTTCAATTTCCATTTTTGCTTATTTTCTTTGAGTTTTCTGTTGATGAATTAAAATATATTTAATTAATATATTGCTTTTTTATTGTACTAGTAAATTTGAGTAAAGTTTTGTCGAGGCAGGAAAAAAGGCAATAAATTTATGTAATTGAATTCTATATGTTTATGAAAATAAAATGATAACCAATATATGCATCTATATATATCTATAATGTCTGGTATTTATAATCGTTTATTTTTTCCTACCTGACGATAGCTAATCTGCGGAGACGCAGAATTAGGCTGCGAAATATGTTGCATAATTCACTGTTTCAGCTGCTAGTAATACCAACTGAACAAAGTTAGGAAGTTTCTACACTGAATTTAATGCCGATGATTTTTATTCTTTAATATTAAATTTCATTCAGGATGGACAAAATTTTCTTATTTTTTTTGTCTTCCTTTCATTTCACTTGGAGCTATCACATTTTCAGAAGCTAATAATATTTTACGTTTTCCCTATTTTATTTATTGAAATTATTATATGTATCCATTAAATTTTTTAAACAAAATCCAACTACCCAAATATCATTTGACCGCCATGTCTGAAAGATATAAATTTATAAAAATATAATAAGTCAATATTCTCTCGATAAAAAAAATCATTTAAAGAAGTCACAAAAATAGAAAAATAAGTAATTTTAGATATTTTGATTAAATAATTGAAAAACCTACTTCCAGTGGTAAATATTATGCTCAAATAACTGTGTTTGCTTTTTTTAAAAGAAGTATTGCGCATCAATATATATTTTATTTAAAAATATAATTAACCAAAATAAACAACAAATAAAAATGATCAATTAATCTGCAATTATCGCAACCCCCCAATTATTACTCACATAAATAATCGTTGTAAAAAGATAAGAGAGATACATTCAATATATTGTGTTTTAATATTATAAATTTATATTAAACTAAACAATAAAAAATAAAAGAATACAATAGCCAAAATATACATAAAAATATATCTCTATATTCATATAGACCAATAATAAACTTATACACCCTATCCTATATAATCTTGCCAGTATACAAACAAATCCATGATCTCTCAATCACGACTCGAGGGAAATCCCACAAAGAGATCCGCCATTGTCGAACACGCTACTTACTATCGGTCATCCAATAATCTCAACCTAAAAATTAAAAAATCGCACATCAACTCCTCCTTTAACAAAAATCATGACAGATAAGAGCCTACCGACTCGACCCTGAAAGATTCTCTACTACCATTCACTTACAAAAGATATTCCAATTTCGACTCAGCAAGACCATTCATTGAATCAAAGACAACAAATACGACCCCAAAAAAAAGACATAGCAACTTTGAAAACTCTTCTGATGTCTTACTAACTTCCAATTTCTTGATGGCTAGACCAGTGGAGTTTACCATCAACAGTCCAAACAGCAAGCCGCGTGAAGCCAGACTGTCGAGACCCTTGTAGGGCGAGTGGATAAAGTCGCCTCGTGATATTAACCAAAATATTACGATACTGGCTTCCAGTGGGAAGGTTGATAAGGATATCGAAAAGGCGAAAGGACTTTAGTAGTCATCTAAATTGATATCCCTTCGTAAAAATAGTCCTTTAAAAGAGCGGGTCTCGCCAACAAACGAAAATGGAACAATGTTACTCGACTCATCAAAAAAAAATACCTAAAAATAATATGTGTTGCCGGACTTCAAGAGAAAATCCGACAAAAGGATATTATTGCTCGATGAAATCGTTACTCTAAACACATCTCCCATCTCTTTAAGTAAGTAATCGAACAAAACCCCAACCAAGAAAAATACGAGTTTCAATAGTAGCATAATTGCAGTGGATGATACAAAATTGTACAGTTACACAGAATTTGATGGGTTTGGCATGCCATATAAAACTAATACTTCAACAAACCATGCAACAGCCTACAAAATTCAAAACCCAGAGTACAGCTTCTTCCAGAAAAAGTACCAGACCCCAAAAGAACGAAGTCCAGAGAAATGTATTGGGAGTCAAGATCTTAGAGTTTCATACACCCCTTATAGCAAAGTATTATATGATAAAATGAAGGCGAAATAAGTGGCAGAATTAAGAACCTAGTATCAGCCTTTGGGTACCTCCAATTCATTCATCCAAAATAATGTCCACAAAGACAAAAATTTCGCAATAAAACTCGAGGAGTATTTATCTGCCAAATAATGGTTCTAGGATTCGAGGAGCGCCCGAAACAAAGACATTAAAATTCCCATACATGGTTTTCCAGCCTACGTTTCGCCTGTTTCCCAGTCACTAAGCATTTCCGACTTCCAGGTCGGCAAATGCAGAGGGGATGGCAAGTTCGGCAAGGTCTATCCATGCAGGCATAAGAGGACTGGGATGCTCTACGCCTTAAAATAGATCAGTAAAACCACCATCAAGAATAACCAAATGGACAAACAGTTGGCATGGGAGATCAAGCTACAATCCTTCTTCAATCATCCCAACATTGTCAAGCTCTACGGATTCTTTTGCGACCGCACGAATGTGTACTTGGTCTTAGAGTATATGGAGGACGGAACGATGTTTGAGCAGATGAAGAAGTTTAAAAACGGGATGTCGGAACTTGAGGTTTCAAAAAGAATGCGGGAAGTTTGCAGCGCAGTTTGCTATCTCCATGATCTCGAAGTGGCCCATCGAGATATAAAACCTTAGAACATTGTCATCTCCCAGGTATTTTTATTTGGAAACTAATAAATTCTTTTTAAATATTTAGGGAGTTGCGAAATTGTGTGATTTTGGGTGGTCGACGAGAACAACCTCTCGGAGAACTACCTATTGTGGTACTTTCGACTATGCACCTCCAGAAATCCTTGAAGGTAAAGACTACGATGCTCGAGTGGACCTCTGGTCATTGGGAGTGCTGGCATTTGAGTTGTTGACTGGAAAATTACCCTTTTACAATGTGAGTCGCAAATAAACGCTAAAAAATATAATATAGGTAACCCATAGTTTCTTGAAATAAATTATAATTATTGATATCATTATTTAGGTCGACAAAAAACAAATTTCATATCCTTCTGATTTGTCTTGGGAAGCAAGGGATTTCATCGAGTCCTTGTTGCGCAAGACACCAGGCGAGAGAACTTAGGCAGACTATCTGCTTCGACACCCGTTTCTCTAAAAGTATAGAGAGAAACAATCCTGATTGTGTGTTTTGTACTGTATTTTTCAATGTATAAACTACCATGTTTTTGCCACTATCATTTTTTTTGTCAATTAGAATTAGTAATATTATCATCGAACAATGAATAGTTTAATTATTCATAATGTAGTATTTTTAACTTGTTTCAATCCAGATTCATTTATTTACAGTTTTGACTGTTATTTAATTAGTCTTGTTAATTTTTATTCGATTTTTATTTATTGAGAAAAAAAAGAATTTTTTTAATTTATTTATTTATTGCTGTGATTCTCATTTATTTCTTTTTAGAACATTTGGTTTTTTTTATAATTAAATCTAATTTGATGAATCAATTATTTATTTTAAATATTGATACAGATTTAAAAATAAAGAAATTACTAAAATATGTATACATACATAATTGAGCTTCATAATCTATATCTTCTTTTGTACGTTTTTATTTCGGCATTTATTATTTCTACTAAACTTATATATACTTATATATTTATAGATTACATTAAAAAAAATGCCACCAAGATTAGTTAATGATATTGACCCTATCAATATATCATAGCTTCGAGCCTCACTTGGTGCTGGCGCCGAGCTTTTTGACTCTCCCTTTTATACTTTGTCTGTTGAGCCTCGAGGAATAAGTCTGGTGGAAGATCCCGGATACATCATCAATTTGGAAGAGGAGGTGCAAGTCGGAGGCATCATTCGGGGGAGAGTCAGCTTCAAGACAAAGGAATATAACGAAATTCCTTCATTCTTTCGGGCCAGAATGATGGGTATCTGCAGAAGTTGCGAGGCAGGCGGAGAGTAACATCGTCTGTAGACGAAATAATAAATAAGCACTAGCACTGGCTTAAAAGAAAATCAATATATTCGGGACTCCGACATCAAGGAAAAACTATTGTATTTCGATAAATACAAAAACTAAATATTTATGAGCAAATTCGTCGAAGGAGAAGTCAGTCTAAACTGGTCGAACCTCGAAGGCGAGACCGTAGGAGAATTTGAGTTTATTTTCGGAGAAGACCTCCCCGCCTCTGCAAAATTCGTTTACGGTGATAAATTGCACATCATCAGCTACATCGTTGAGTTGAGAAGCGAGACTATGCATTATCTCCACGAAGTTCGGGTCATGGGGCAAAAAAATATAGAAATTGTAGAAAGCGAACTTTGCTATTCAGTAATGGACTTTCAAAGGAGGAGGATGTGCTGCCTCAATGATGGGATATTTCGGATCGAGGTCGTCTTGGAAATGAATACTTTGCAGCTGGGCTGCTTCCTGCATGGAAAGATTAACTATTTTCGCAAGGACAAAGGAAAACTCCCCTAAATCGATGGGTGCACAGTGGCGCTGTTTGCGAAGATCAAGTGGCACAGTGTTTTATAATAATCCAAAGAGACTATGCTAATTGTGCCTGTGCTCAGCAAAAGGGTGTTAATGGACTGCTAACCAGAGTATGGGATAATCATGTCGAGGTTCAAAATGAAGATACCGCTAAACATCCCCCCGTCAACAAATAATATGGTGTTAGATATCAGCTATTTTATCATAGTTAGCCCTGGTCCTACCTTGGATAAAAAAACTCCAGTAGTGCTTGAAGATAGCATTAGTTAAATCCTTATTGTTCAATGAGAAACAAAACAAAAAAACTTTTACAAATAATAACATATGTATGTATGTATTTCTTTTATAAAAATATACATATGATGGTAGTGTGATGTTTTAAGTTAAAAAAAAAAAAGCTAGCAACATAGATATACAAAAATGATGAATGCAATTTTTCTATTAAAATATACATATTGATTAAATATATACATATACTCTCTCAAAAATAGAATCGAATGAAATATCTATAAATCTAATACCTTAAGACTTATAATAAAAATTATAATACAAAGCATAGACATACATTGTAAAATCCAGAAACATATTTTTTTACACTCATATGAACAATAACATCCCGTTCTTTAAAATTGTAATCTTAGGAGAAGGTAGAATTCATTCCCTTTCAATATCATACATATATATATATATCCTTTTACATAAAAATAATTTACACTTTAACCAAATGAGTTCTATTTTTCAGGAAGAGTTGGCAAAACCTCAATGTCCCTTAAATTCGTCGATGGCAAATTCAACGAAAACTAATAATCCACTGTCAACGCAAGCTATCTGGAAAAAGTAGTTACACTCAAAAGCGGCAAGAATGTTAAATTAGCAATATGGGTAAAGGGCAATTGAACAAAAAAACATAATATCATTTATAAAATATCTATTTCACATTTTGATTTTTTTATTAATGTATTTTATCATTTAAAAAAAAAAACATAAAACACAAATTAGGACACGGCAGGACAAGAGAAATATAACGCAATTACCCCAGTCTATTATAGAGACGCAATTGGGGCTGTCATTGTTTATGATATCACCTACACGGAGTCCTTCGACAAAGTCAAAAAGTGGGTCGAGGAACTCAAGGAGCACGCCGATAAAAATATAGTGGTGAGCGTTGCAGGCAACAAATGCGATATGGAAAATCTAAGGAGAATCAAGAAAGCTGATGCTGACAAATATGCGTTGCAAAACAAAGTCCGACATTATCAGGTCTCTGCCAAGAATGGCGAGGGCATTGACAATGTATTTATCGATATGTGTGAGGAAATTTATAAGCAAAGATACTCATCGGAAGAAATGGTTGTCTCATTGAAGAAGAAACGTGTCGTAAAGCTAACCGTAGAAGGTGATAAGAAGGTAGATAAAAAATAAAAGGAATGTTGTCAATGATCAGAATCTCTAAGATATTTAAATAAATTTATTTATTTATATGCCTTTATTGAGATCAAAATTTATATTTTATTAGCATATGGCTTTGAAATGTATTGTATAAAAACTTGGGAACTCACTATTACCCGACCCATTATGATATATATATTATATTTGATTACCTTTTCAAAAGATATAGTTTGCTTATTAAATCAATTATGGTTCGTGAAATTTGACTCTATTGGATTGGGTATAACAAGATCTATATATATACAATATGTATGTATACGATTCTAAGCCGTCGCTTTTAAGCCTCATCATAAGACGATTGTCGATGTAAGTTATATATCAGATCTAGGTATTCGGTTTCGCGATTATAGGTTGGCTTATTGCCCTTTGTGGCGACCCGATGCAGATGATATCGCAGCATTATAGAAACATAATATATTAGTACAATTAATCAATAATCTATAAGGTAATTTTATGAAAGTAAATTTTAAGAATAAAAACATAAAACAAAAAAAGTTTCTTTTTTTTTAAACGTTAATTTTTTATTTATTTTAAATATTCAGCATCTTTTGTGAGCTGTAAATAAAAGAAAGGATTGGAGGTGCTTTGCTTTAATGTATCATTTCATTGGAACTGAGTATTGAAGTTTACAACGCCTGCTTGTTCTCCTTTATAATCGAGGTTCAGCTGAAAGTTCGAACTGCCATGATTCAGAGCTCCCACATTCGCAAGGTTCACCCATCCAGAACCAACGATATCATCAGTTGTCATGTCTTCATCTCTGACTTCGACGTACAGTCTTGCCTCACCTAACCTGTTTTGGGGCACCGTGAAATTCATTCGTTCGTTCCAATGGACGACAGCGTCTTTTCCTCCCTTGACGATTTTAGTTTTGGACTCCTGAAGATGTTCTCCAGCCTGAAGTTTAGCGTAGACAAAGAGGTCCATTTTCCCTACTAATTCTGTGTTCCTGGTGAGTCTGCCATTTTGCCAAGTAACTGCGAGGTTTGCCATGTTTTTTCTTTATGTAGTTGTTGTTTTTTTTTTAATATATTTAAATTGTTATTGTTATATAATAATTATGACCACGATAGATATCTATGTTTATATTACTTAATAAAAAAAATTAAAATCTGACTTTATTTTTGATTATTTTAAATATTCGATATAAAAATCATGAACAGGTGTCTATAAAAAATATAAATATTAAAGACATGTATACATATTTTATGATTTTCATTGTTATAATTATTATAATCATTCATAAAATACCATATATTAAATACGATTATTAAGGAAGAAATCAAATTTTAAAAATATTTGACTATTTTCTGAATATCGATTTTTTAATTTTATTTTATCATGATTTTTATTACATTTAGTCATTTTATATCGTCATCATAAATATTTAAGCTTTATAACGCATTTATTGTTTTGTACATTAGGAGATGTAATAAACAAGTGAAAAAAAGATGATACCTTATAATTTTTCATACTGGTTCAATTCATTGATACTATTTGTTTTAACAAAAAATATTCAATTGAAATAAGAAAAAATCATTTACTTCGATAGTTAGATTTTTGTTACCTTCTAACTCCACTCCATTTTTTCATCTAACTATTTATGTTGGTTGGGGGTTCAAATTAATTTAATTTAAAAAATAATAATATATATAGATAATATACATCTTATACATCCATATCCCATCTCTATATTTAATGGAACATAACAACGCTCCTAACTACGACATACGCAGGTATGTGCAAAGAATCTAACAGCTCATGAACCGAGACAAAAGCAGGAGCCCCAGTCCATATGCACCGAGGATGAATAAAGCAAAAACCATCAGTAAAGGCCCAATGATCAATCGGCTCGATAGCTACATCAAATACTAGCACTCTTTTTATGTTCTAGGCAAACTCATCCATTCCAAAATGCTATTTCATTTTCGGATGGCCTTCTACGAGATTAAGCAATTTGACTCCAGAAGAGCAGTCAGATAAAAGGTGTACCGCTTCATCCCCGTCAGGACCTCCAATTTAGGTGCCGATAGTGTTACTGATTCGCTAATTAATTAACTGTCGGACACCTCCAATCAATAATTGTCATCAAGTCTGAAGAGTCGAGGGAGGACGCCTACCCAGTCCAACATAACAACAAGGCAAATTCAAACCCAACGTATAGACAACAGCAAACGATCCCTCCCAAAGAGAATGAGAGGTTTGATTTATCAACTGATGGGTCAGGTCTTCTAAAAAATTCAAAGTGCAGCCCAGAATAATAGGCCTAGGAAATTTCACAACTTAAATAAATTAATTCGATCTCTCAAAATAGTTTTCAATAAATCACAGCAGCAATCAATCTTAAAAGCTTTCTGTAAGCTTGCTTCGGCAAAAGACATAGCCTGTAATTCTCGGAAAGCCGTTCAAACAAGCATTAGCGTGAAGCTTGTATTTATAATCCGTCAAATCTATGCCAATCGTCTCAGAGGAGCATTCCAAATGTTGCAATCTACTAGGTACCTTTTGATAATCTCTCACAAAAACTTAACCAGTATTGCCTCTCAAATGACGCTATGTCACAAGCAAGCAATGATTCGTGAACTTAGCGTAAGTTTCAAATCAATAATGACCGCCAAATCATCCCTGTTAACATATTCAAAAATAATGAGGCAATGTTCATTACGAAGACTGACAGAGACATTCTTTAAGATTAAGCATACTTCAAAATTATTTCGAATTTTACCTGCAAAACTGCTAGTCAATTCAGTAGTATACATAATGTCGAAGCGGATCCGGCGAGCATTTGACCAAATCAGAAGCTCCCGGATCCGTGCACGAGCAATGATAATCAGCAATTTAGTTGTTTTATTAAGCCAAGTCAGGACAAATACTTTGAACTCTGCATTCCAATTGATTCACTCTAGTTTCCAAGATAAAATGTTAACGCTTATTCAAGCTAAAACTTATCTTGACCCTGAGGTACCTGCGTCCCCCAGCAGATCGAGATCCCACAGATCCAATTATAAAAAATCTTCTAAGCTCAAAACCTTCCTCTAATTTGGGACCATATTTTCCAAATTTTACCTTACTTTAAATCTAAAATTTTTCTCTATCTATGATGAGGTTATGTTTGTTCTTTATATTCACAACAAAAAGTCAATTGCCACAGATAGAATCATTGATATCGTTAACAGAAAACTCCTGAAAACAGCATTTGAGAATCTAAAATAGCAGCGAAATACAGTTACTAAAATCAATAATTTTTCATCCATCCTGCACAAAATCCTTCATCTAAGTTCGTATTTAAAAATAAAATATTTAATACAATTCTTTCAACTAATATATTTTTTTGTTATCATCTAGAAAAAAACAAATAACGATAAGCTTTACCAAACTAGTGTGTTTTAAGCTCGTAGAACATTAATATCGAAATATGTAACCTCAGTTGATTAGTGTCGATTCCGCCAGAGCAGTTGAAAGAATTGTTCTAATCATGAAACATATTATCCGAAAGAAGCTTATCCTACCTTTTATGTAAGAATGAATAAACATCTTCATAACTTTTTTAACAATAAAAAATACATAACATTAATATTATTATTTATTTATTTACTGCCGCATAGATTACTCAGGGACAAAATGGATATCACTAATACCTTATAGTCGATAGATGCATCATCTCCACATAAAGAATCCTTTAACGAAATCTTAAACTTCCTAACCGAAAGAAACAAGAACTTCGAGAAAATCAAGCAGAACTATTCCAAACTCAAGCAAATTACGCACTTTGAAGACGCAAACAGCGAAAGTATCCACAGTCCATCTACCTTGGCGCAAACGTACAATGCTTTTGCATTAAGATCTGACCATCACTATCATCCTCACCATCAGAATTACTGACACTTATTTATATTTGGTATTTATCTATGTATTCCATTGTTTCTCACTTTTAGTTTCATATTATTATTATTATTATATATATATTTAAGATTAATTTTTTAATGAACTCAAGAACTCGAATATGACCGAAAAAAGATATTTATAATATGATTAAGAAATATTAAAGTCAAAATCAATTATTATCGAAATTCACATTTTTTGAAGTTGCCATGTTCCTGAAACTTGTATCTTCAATCATTGTTTTTTTGAAGTTGTTTAGCGAGTTGTTGGCTACGAAGAACATTGTACAACTACTGTTTTCTTTTTGGTTTGAAGACAGTCTATTGTTATTTATGCTGCGGGGACGGACGTCGCCTCCATAGTCTTCGGATTTCGGGGATTTCCTCCTCGTCATCGCATCCAAATACCCACTCTCGTCCTTCTTCTTATGCATGCTGTCGATTTCGTTGTCACTTTTCTTCAGCAGTTTTTCTCTCAATTTCCTTGTTTGGATATGTTTAAATCTAAATTATGGAAGAAAAATGGTAATGGAAGCTTGTTTTTAATGAATAAATGTCTGGCAATTTGTATATTTACATTGCATATTGGTGTTCGGCTTCTTTATTTGTCTTTTGTTCATTAAGTAAGAAGTACTTAAGTTTGCGATGCATATTCATTATTTATACCTTCCTTTCTTCCTCTTGAAACCCTTGGCCCCTCAGCATCCTGATGTCCTCGCAATGCAGTCGTTCCTTCTCTGATTTAATCATGATTTTATGTTGCCTCTCATAGGTGATTCTCTAGATCGGACTCAAAAACTCCATTTTATTCTCTTTGTCCCGCTCTCCATTATTTTCGAGCCCTTTTGCATTTACTTTGACGCCTATTTCTGTGGAAGTAGGATTTCTGAGAGTGTTGAATGATTTTTATGTATTTTCTCGGTGAAGTGTTAGAATTTTCTCATTCGATGATCCTTTAAATGACTTTTCAATAAAAAATCCCTTCTGACTTGGGTTGTACCTTTGGGAAGTCTCGGAATGTGGACTGGTCAATGACATCCTACTAATAACCTTATTAGCGAAACGATCAAGCCGCTGTTTCTCCTAAAAAAACAAGGTTTTTCTGAACTGAAATTGCCTGGCCGAGGTTTTGCTTTCTGATTTTTTAAGTGCTTGTCTAGTCTGCTGGATTACAAGCTGGTGTTTGGTTGCAGCATTTCTTAGCTTCTGCGCAATAAGATCAAGTTTATATTGTGGATCCAGTGTTTACTTGGAGTGCTTGGCGTTCCGCTCACTTGAAGCTACCGAAATTATTGGTTTTTGCTCGACCGTCTCGAGCAGTGATAGTTGTTGTCCCTGCTCGATGACGATCTTTTTGAACTTGGTGTCTATATGCTTAAGTTGGTCGGCTGATTTCTTCATGTCAAATGAGTTTCTTTAATCTTTGCTGAAGTCCTTTTATAGGTTTTTGGACTGGTTCGACAACATTTTGTTGGTCAAGGGGTTGAGCAAATGTCGACCATCCGAGAAAAGGCTTGTCGTGTTCAAGGTTTTGCTTGTTGGGCTTATCGTCCTAGCTTGCTGGTTGACGGTGGAGGTTCTGTTGAGTAGAACTGGATTTTCCTTCCGAGTTCGGCGTTTTAGGTTCTTGTGATTCTCCTCTGTTTTGGCTAGTTTATACTTTAAATGGTTCTCTGTTTCAATTTTCTGTTGTTCTTATGCAATGGACCTGCTGAGTAGCTTTTTCAGTTTTTACTATTTTTAATTATTGCCTTTGTGAGAGTTGGCTTTTATGGATATTATTTTTTGGAAGAATCGCTATTTGTCTGATTTGTAATCTCTGAAATTGACGGTCTGCAAGGTTTTGAAATCAAGTCTCTTGGTTGCTGACTCGAGTGGCGGGATGACAACTGCTTTATGTTTGCTGGGACTGGCGATTCGCCGACAGCTGGGTTGGCTTTTGAACCTGTTTTTCGGATCGATCGTGACAGTCGTCCTTCTTGATTAATCCCTTCTAATCATATGTTGCTTCAGCTTGTAAATCTTGAGTAGCATTTCTAAAAATCATTAACGTAACGCAAAAAACATAGAGAGAGATATGGGCATAAGTGTTGTGGTTTCTTTTTATTATTATTATTACTGTAGATTGACTTTAGATAATGTTCATATCTAACATCTTCGTATATTGCTTAGTCTTTGCTGTTTATCAAGTCGCTTGGCTTCCTGTTAAATAATTGTCCAGCATGGTATTTTCTGGTCTTTTTCATCCTTGGCATTGTATTTGGGCAGAATGATAAGTTACAGAATGAACCCTTCAATCTTACCAAAAACAATCCAATGTAAAAAAGAAAGAAAACTGCATGTTTGACTTATAAACAAATTGAACATAAACGTGAAATGAAATGGGATGACAAATCGAATTACTTGAGGTCTTTGAGTTGGTCTAGGATATTCATATTTGTACACAGTCGGATAGTGCGTGGAGAGTCGATACGGATGGCTTCATAAAGATCAAAAGTATTCTATTTGGAAAATCTGCGAGTGTATACTTTTTCCATCATGTTTTTCTTATGGAAATAATTTCTATATTTATATGGTATTTTTGATTTAGTATTGTTAATATATTTTTAGTATATTTATATTCTATTTGAAGATGTCTTGACATCTATCTGTTCGAAAATAATAAATAAATATATATATGATATAGATATAGATATATATATATATATATATTTCTAGAAAATATATTGTGTTTAGTTTTATTGATTTTTAATTTCAAAAAATCAAAGAATGAATTAAAACTATAAAATAATATGTATTTCTCTAACTATCTAGTCTCTCTTGAAAATTTGTCACGAAAAATAATAGTCACAATATTTATCTTAATACTTTACTTTGATTTGTAACCAAAAAAACAATATAATAGCAATCGATTACTACGTGGGGGGCAATTCAAGCAGGAAGCAGGGAGTATATAAGCAAGAAGAAGTGCTTCTGACAATGATTTCCTTACGCATCAATCTTATTATTTTTTTTATGTTTTTTATTATTATTGAAAAAGTAGACAGATCAATTCAAAAATACTTATTCACAATTTTTCTAAAAAGATTGAATTTTTTTTTTTTTGCTAAAATCAGTCAATATTTTGTATGTCAAATACTAATAAGTAAACAAAACCTGGATCTATTCATATTAGTACGTCAACTCGTTAAATTTTGCCGAATCGTTATACTTTGCCGAATAAATAAAGAAGTAAACACCATAATTATCTAAGGCTTGAAAGCAGTAGTAAAAAATCTGGATTTGAACAAAAATCAAATAAATATACTATATTATATGTTAATATACAATACATAATTTATCATAATATAACTACCTTGCCCTTTATTTTTCTTGGTATTATTTATACCCTCTTTTTTCACCTACTTGTCCCGAAAACCAGAACTATGAGGGAAGAAGAGGAGAGTACAAGAATACTCACAAATAAAGAGCGGGGTAGATTTAATAATGTAGTTTCGAGGCTAGGTTGGCCTCAGCTGAACATCTGTTCATATTTGCTCTGAATCACTCTCCGAGCACGCAGATGTTCGTAACGTTTGTCTTTGGCCATCCGACGCGAAGTCAGCGTGGCCAAAGGACAGACGTTCCTCAAATAATGTAAAATTAAGACCCGAGAAATCTTCAGATAAAGTTCTTGCTAGCTTTTAGAAAAGATTTAAAAATCAGGCTCAGCATATTGAATCACCCTGAACATCGACTCCTCATTTAAATAGTGATTCATTTTTTATTTTATACGCCTTTGGTAAAAATAAAAACGATTAATCGATACTTTTTCGGGCTTCAGGTCGTGCTGGTCGAGCAGTCGTTGCACCAGTCCGATCGATTTGGCCTTCTTGCCGATGAATGAGCAGGCCTGGTGAACGATGTTGGGGATAATGTTCCGATTCTCATTCTGTTTTCCCTTGACCTTCTTGATCTGCTTGGCTTTCTTTTTTCTGGGGTTGAATTCCGAGCTGTCCCCGCGTTCGCGTCCCAGACTTTGAATGGGCAGAATACTTTCGATATTCTCCCTTTTCAGAGATGTAACATGATTTGGCAATCCCGTTGAAACTGCATTCCTCTCGAGTTAACTTTGTAGAGCGGGAACTGGTCGCTCACCGTCACTCTCGTGCTTATGGCTGGTCTCAGCAGCAACGGTTCCTTACGGGGGAGCAAGTGATTGACAACTCGGGTAACAGTAGGGCTGCACATAGACAAACATATTCATGGCTGGAGCATACATTAGAGGGTTGTAAGGGTACTAAAAAAATATAAGTAATATAATAGAGGGTCGTACCATTTGAGGAAAACATTTAGGCTAATAATTAAATGGTAATTGTGGGTTCATTTCGGAGAAAATGGCGTCAACAAAAATTAAAGATTTTTTGAATTGATTACTACGAATTCTGTTGTTAATATTGATATAAGGCAAAATCTGTTTATATTTTAAGCATTAGTTTAGGGATGATGATTATTTGAATGATTATAAAATTAACAATTACGACATAAATAATAGCACATATACATAAAAACCATAAACAATAATGGATTCGGAATATTTAATATACTTTCTTAAATTTTGATTTGAAATTCCGAACGTTTAATTCCCAAGATTTAGAGGATTTTGGGAAGAACTCTAGTAACTAGACAGGTGTTAATTGTATTTCGGATGTTTCAGTCACAGTTTTTGTATTGTTTCAATAAACATATGTGAGCTTAAAAAATGTGTAGAACTGTCTTAAATACATTATTTTTAAGTTATTCACTACAAACATATAAATCAAAAATAAGTTAAATATATATTTTACATATATATAAGAATTCATCCAAATCTTAGTTATAAAATATGTATTATTTCTTCCTAAATATATACATACTGTCGAAATAAGTATGAGTGATAATTTGGGAAAAAGCCACTCTTGCAAATTATAATAGTTGGTGACCAAATTCATAAAATATGCGTGTATTTATACATGCAGAACAATGATATTTTGTGGCTTGATCACCCAATATTTTCGTATTATTTATGCAAATGAAGTTATTTTTGAAAGCATGATTTGTTAAAAAAAATAAAAACGCCTAATTTCAAAGTCTAAACTTATCTTGTTTTATATTTTTTTGTAGATCAAAGCCAACAATAAGAAATAGTTGTAATTCATTTATTTGGATCATTCACAATCACAAAATATCTAACATTCAATGTTGATATTTAGGTATTTTTGCAAATTTATTTGCTGGTTTATTATTAAAATAGTATCAGATGCTGTTATTCTAAATTTGAATGTTATAATTGTCACTGACGATTGTTTTTTCTGACAATTAATATCGAATTGAATAACAAAAATAACACTACAGATGATTAAAATCTACAAACTTTATATATTAATGTATATATATTATAGATATATGTCATTAAGTCACTGCAACATTTATCTTTACTTATATCTATATTATTGTAATGTATCTGTATCTGCATTATTGAATGGTGCATATCTATTTTTTGATTTTCTGTTCTGACTCAAAATGCATAAATATTTTTCATCAAATCAACTTTTATTGAAGAAAAGCAGAATTATTGTCATATTATCGCAACCTACTTCTTCCGATGTCTATTTCGCCAGAAAGAAGTCGAGGAGCTCATTGGCGGTCAGTTCAGGGCTCCCGCTTATGCTTTTCTGTTTGATGACTTTCTCAACCATGCCCTGATTATTATTTACATATTTTTACCAGATACCGTCGCATCCCATAACGATGAACTCATCTTCACTCTTAACCCTTTCCACAATCTTCACATCTGGCTTACAGATGATCAGCTGCCGATCGTACTCAAGGGCTTTATCTTTTTTGTAACAAAAGTCTCCCAGCGCTCTGGTCAGATTGAGCCCTCCGTTAACACGACCGCCAATAATCGCTCCCCCTGCAGCCTCAATCCTTTTGATTTATATCTCGTTCTCGGGTTTGTGATCATCGGACAGCGGAATTGCCTTGCCTTTTCTGCTGAGGACAGATCGTGAATCACCAGCGCTAGCAGAAATAGTGTGTGGGAGTTATTAGCAAGACATTGGCAGTGCAGCCTGTGCTTTGGACAATGGAGTCGTCCTCGCTATTCACAGGTCCGTTAGAGTTGCTTTCCTTCCTGATCTGCTTCAGCTCGGCCTGTCCGAAAGGCGAGTCAAGCAACTCGTCCATTTTTTTGAAAGTTTCAATAAGGGCTGTTTGATAGTCTTTTGATACGTAGCTTGAATTTTTGGTGAGTTCGGTTATGAAATATTTAGCAGCGAACTTTGATACTTAGGTTCCTGTAATATTTTGAAATAAAAAAATAGTATTTTGTTATTTTTTAAAAAATATCTGAGTAGTTTGAAAGAGAAAAAAAATAAAGTATTTTATTAGAATACTTTTTTTTTAATGTGTCAAAAATCAATATAATGGTATAATCTAAGTTTTTTGAAATATGTTTACCTCCGTGACCATCAAATACTCCAAAACAGCTGTTTCCTCCTGGAAGATTAAACTGACCAATGTGTGCGTCCTCCATAGTCTTTCTCCATCCTAGTTATAATATATTTGTATATTTTTTTTTAATCGTTTTTTTATATTTTAAAATATGTTAGATATTCTATATATTTTATATCTACCTTGCATGTCGCTAGCAACAAATGTCAACTAAGCATTGCTTTCCATGTAGGTAGCTTTGGTAGTTACTGGATGTGGTAGATAAGGCCCCATACTTTTTATATATCGAATTATTATTGAATATATATACTAATGGATTGTGATAATAAACAATTTGTAATTATATAACCATAACAGAGTATAGTGTCAATCTAAAGTTTATATCACTATTGTTATTTTTTTACTGAACATATGAAGATTCAATCAGACTTATTTAATTTTAAACTAATTTTTGCTTGATATATAATATGTTCAGAATCATGAGCGATAATATATGGCTATTTTTTTTTATTTTCCATATTTACCAATAATGGTATGAATAAAAATTAGAATACAACACAGTATCGATATATTAAATAAAAAAATAAAAAACTACAAACATAAAGCCGTTGATTTAATCTTATATATAGATAAAGATAATAATCCTTTATTTTAACCTACGGATAACATAATAATAATCAAAATATCATCAATTAGCAAAATAGAATATCTCAAATGACTAATCGAAATGTACTCGCCGACAAAACCACGAGGATCAACAATCTTGCAATTGATTGCTCCAATTCCTCTCCGAAACTCTTTTCTGACTTCTCATCGTTTGGACCGTCCCTCGCGACAAGCATACACCACTCCCAAGTTGGATCCTCCAGCAGCATCATGGACAAGTAGAACGAAGCCATCTCGGAAGACCCTTCAGAGCATAGGCAATATAAACTAAGAGTAAGAAACAAAAATCATGTCTTTATAAGCAATACCGAATCAATTAGATGTTTTTTTTCTTATTCTTTTCCTATCGTTATTAGTGATAAGACATTATATATTTGTTTTTAAATTCCTTCTCAACGATTTGTATAGAAAATATCGATACATTTAGTAAACGAGATAATGAAGATGGAAAAACTTCAAACCAGCACAGAGATTAGCTAATCTCTTTCGAGAAGTAGTCAGGGCGGAAGCACCATAAAAGTTTATTGTCGCTTCAAGTCCGGCCTCAAATCCGATATTCGCTACGACGACACAATGGTTGACGACGGTAACAACCACTACAGCTTCGATGCCATCTGCAGCTAGTTCGCCACACAAAGAGAAGTCTATAACAGGATCGCTAAGCCTCACATTGTTGACTTTCTCTCGGGAAGCAATACCACTATTTTTGCTTACGGGCAGACTGCGAGTGGAAAGACCTATACCATGTTTGGGGACCTTGCGGACAAGGGAGGCTATGGAATAATCCCCCGAGCGTTGGAAGAAGTGTTCGCCAAAATTTCTTAGCGTAAATAGGACTACCAAATCACATGTTCGATGCTGGAGATCTATAAGGAAAAACTGGGTGACTTGTTCGCAGCCAACAGTCTTAGCATGAAGGGGCAAGAGCTCAAGATCAAGGAGGGGCCGAAGGAAACTTATGTCGAGGGACTGGCAGAAGTGGCGGTGGAGAATGAGGAGGAACTCATCAATATTATCAACATGGGACACAGCATGCGTAAAATCGCACAGACCTACCACAATGACTACAGCTCCCGAAGCCATACCATTCTCATAATCACTTATCTCAGCTCGCAGACCTCCAAGAAGTCCAAGCTCTACCTCATCGACCTCGCAGGATCCGAGAAGGTCAGCAAGACAGGAGCCACGGGCGAAACTCTTGAAGAAGCAAAGAAAATCAACCTCTCCCTGTCTTGTCTCGGAAATGTGATCCACTCTCTCACTGCCAACAGCGAGCATATCCCGTATCGCGACTCCAAGCTCACGCGCATTCTCAAGGATTCGCTCTGCGGAAACTATAAGACATCTATCATCACCACATGCTCTCTCAATAGAGAAGATCGGGCCGAAACCATATCGACGATGAAGTTCGCAGCTCGTGCCAAGAAAATAAAAAATAAGCAAAAACTTGACAACAGCGAAATCAGCTTGCAGGAAGTGATAAAAAATCTGCAAAAGGAACTGGACTCGACGAGATTAGAGCTATTGAAGTATAAATCCAAAGAGAAGGAAGCTCTGATGGCCTCACTTGCCGACTGTTCAGAGGAGAGCGAAGATGTCGCCGAATAGACAGGAGTGATGCAGCCATTAAAAAGCATTCCTTACAACATGAGCAAGCTGCTGCTTCGAAGCCATCACTCTACTTCTTGATTCGTTTTGTTGAGTTTTTTTAGATTTGTTTTAATTTTCAACTAATATATTATTTAATCGAGTGTTTTTTTTTTGTCCCTTCATCGGATATTATAGAAATCTAGAATATAACCCTATACGGGACAAAATGGTATATACTGAGAAGTCCTGTATAAAAAAATAAGATATACAAGTTTAACTAAGTAATATTTTATGCGTGCAACTTAGCTAAAAAATAAAAAAAAATGAACATCGAGATTTAGATATATTTTTTCCAATATATATGTTTTATCTATATATCAAAAATATATAACTTATAAGAATGCAACAAAAATTTATATAACTTCAGTTAAGAAATAAATAGAGATAAAATACATTATTATTACTTAAAAAAATAATACATTTAACAATATATATAGAACAAAATTATCAATCATATATATATATCTATGACATCTGTTCTCAGACAAACTGGAGCATCCCTCGCAGGCAAAGACTCCACGGCCAAGCCCCAACAGGAACTCGAAGTCGAGCAAGCCATCAAGGCTGAGGTCTGGAAAAGGCAAATCAGAGTCAAGTACTTCTTCGAGGATTTCGATAAGTTACGCAAAGGCTTCTGCACATAAGATAAAGTAATCCAAACCAACAACATATTTTATACTTTCAGTTTCGATCTGGTCTTTCCATCGCCTTATATTTCTTGAACCTCAACCTGGAGGAAGACCAGCTGAACAAGCTCGTCGACAAGTATCGCCTCCCTGGCGACCTCATCCGATACTCCGATTTTGTGGGCCTGGTTGACGAGCAGTTCACTAACTACGACTTGGCTCGACAGAATCTTCTGAGCACCAAGACACAAGCAGTAAACATAATATCCAGTCTTTTCTAATTTTTTTTCTTATTTCTTAATTTTAATAGTTTTTCAATGAAGGAGAAGCAGCCCTCTTGGACAAATTGCTGAAGTATATCAAGTATATTGTCGCCACAAAGCGAATCTTGATTAAGCCGGCGTTCCAGGATTTCGATCGAACAAAATGTTTGCATATTACGAAGGACCAGTTCGGCAGGGTCTTGAACTCTCTCGGGCTCTACGTTAACGAGCGTCTTTTTGAGATACTCGCAAAGAACTACGTGGACAATGGCAACCAAAAGTAGATCAACTATGTCAAATTCGTGACAGATGTCGAAAACATCAACGAAACCCTCGAGACAGTCCTCAAGGGTATCAAACCGAACGCCGTCCGCCCGGAAGATGTCTACAACCACTTCGTAGATCCGAAGAATATTCCGTTTGTTTAAAACCTCTACCTCAACAAACAGCTGCCTGATCGGCTGCTCCCGATAGCAGAAATCCTGAGGAGAATCCAGGCAGAAGTCGTCGTCAAGAGAGTGCGAATCCGTTAGTTTTTCCTCGATTTCGACGGCCTTCGTAAAAACATCGTGACAGGCGACCAGTTCAAGCGGATCATCAACATGCTCAACCTCACCCTTACTCAAGAGGAGTACAACGCCATCCTCAACGAGTACCGAGTGGAGCCCAATGACAGCAGGATCCGATGGATGAATTTTTGTGATGACATCGATCTGGTTTGGACGACAAAAGGTATCGACAAAGATCCCCTCTACAAAGTGGCACCCTACAACACTGCAGTCACACTCCCAGCCAGGCGACTTTATTTAGAACTCTAAGAAAATGAATCCCTCAGGCTTGATGAACTTCTAAATATGTACAAAAAAGAGATCGCCAGTAAGCGCATCCTGCTGAAGCCACACTTCGAAGATTTTGATACCACCAAAATTGGATACATCACCAAAAACCAGTTCCTGAGAATCCTGGATCAGTTCGGCGTGCTCCCCAAGAACCAAGATGACGTAAATCTGCTCCTCAAGAAATATATCGACAAAGGCAACCTCAACGAAGTCAATTACTACGAGTTCGTGAAAGACGTTGACAACTACAACGAAGACGGCAAGCTCATTTCCAAGACCTACGCAGACTGTTTCGGCAGCTACACCCGTCAGACGCCCGAAAACAAAGCTTACATCACCAATGCTGTCCCCAACGACCTCGAGGATCTGTTGGGCAGGCTGCGCAAGAAGATTAAGGAACAGAGAATCCGTATTGCGTAGTTCTTACGGGATTTTGACAAATTAAGAAGTGGTACAATCACTAAGGATCAACTAAGACTTGGCTTGACTATGAGCAAAATTGTCCTCTCGGAGCCATAATTTAAACTGATCCTTCAGCACTTCAGCTGCCCAGACAAACTTGGGTACGTCAAGGTCCGTGAATTTTGCGACGCTCTCGACTAGGTTTTTACCAAAAAAGAGTTGGAGAAGATTCCTGCCCACACTCCTCTGTAGACTGCCTCTATTGAATATAACTACGGCAGGGAGGACATCACCCCCGAGGAACACGCCTTAGCCCAGAAAGTGCGGGAGAAGTTCACAGAGTTCTCCAGGTACAATAGGCTAGACATCAAACAATTCTTCCAGGATTGGGATAAGCTTGGCAGGTACAAGGTAAGCCCCAAACAGTTCCGACAGGTTCTGGCCACTGCCTACTTTTTATTGAGCGAGGAAGAATTCCGAGTATTATGCAAAGTTTACGCCTCCGAAGATTTGAAGGAGGTGTGCTATCTGGACTTTCTCAACGATACCAGGCCTTACAATTTCGACTACATGACGCAGACCAAGCAAGAGTGGCGGAGAGGCACTGGGGCTCCGAGAGCCATCCCTGAGGAGATTAACGACATTTTGGCCGAGATCCGAAAACTCACCAAGACGAGCAGGATTCGGTACAAGTAGTATTTTCAGGATTTCGACCCTCTGCGCAAAGGCACCATCAAGAAAAACAAGTTCCAGAGCGTCATCTACCAGACCATGAAGCTCAATCTCGACGAAAAGATCTTGCAGAAGCTTCAAGATTACTACACCACTCCCGAAGATCCCACCATGTGTGACTACATGAGGTTTTTGGAGGACATCGACATCGTTTTCACTCTTCCTGAAAGAGAGAAGGATCCTCTGACCACTCCTCCCGTATTCGACTACACCCAGTCGGGTTCTTTTACTTTGCCGACAGACAACTAGCATGAGTTGGAAAAGCTGCTGAGGAGACTGGGCGAGGTGGTGCGCAAACATAAACTACTTTTGAAGCCTCATTTCCAGGACAAGGACCAGGCCAAGAGTGGCAAGGTTTCGTTCACTCGAATGAGGGCTATCCTGGATTACAACAAGCTTCCACTGACTGACTTCCAATACAATCTGCTTTGCAAAAGGTAAAATTATTTTTAGTATTATACCTAATTAATGATTATTTGTTTGATGCTTTGCTATAGATTTTCACACGAGGGTATTGAGTTCAACTATGTCTAGTTCGATGAGGTGCTGAAGAAATATGAAAATATGGAATGATTCAGTTTAGGAAATATATATAAACTATATATAATACTTATATATTTATATATAATATTTTATATTTAAGGTACTAATAATATCTTTTGTAAATTTAATAGATCGATATATTAAATATCTTTTGATTAATCAAATAAATATATCGCTTTAAATGAATATTTTTGTGGTCCTATATTTATTTATATCTATATTTATTTCATTTGCTTCAAACCAAGTAAAAATATATGTATATTCTAAGTCAATATTAATATATACTTCTTTGAGTTGAGAACATTAGCTTCTCCAAGTATGTTTTGGATATGTTGTGCAATGCAATATAACTATTCCACTTTCTACTCCTTTAAGGAAAATAACTATTATGATGTTAAAAATTAAAATTATAACCATTTTTTTAAAAATCATTATTTTTTAAATACATCATACTAACATAAGATTTTTTATCTCATAAAGTGATCATCCTGAAGACCTATACAATTGTCTATGGTTATAAAATTCTCAAACTTTAACCCCCCTCCCTTTTTTTTACATTAGATTCAATTGTTTCAAGAAAAAAATGAATCTACTATGTTTTATCCAAATTATCTAAAAAATCATATAATATTTTTTAAACAAGGAAATACTTAGACACTTGATCAAATATCTCGATATTTTACCATATTTATTTATCAAATAAAATCAGTACTTTCAATGAAAATATTTGAAAGGAGGCATAGTTTCTTGTTTAAAAAATATCAAGATTGGAATATAAATATATATATTAAATATATAGATTAAATATATATCCCCTGTTTAAAAATACTACAAAAAATGCTTGATACTTCTTCATCATTTACTCAGCTTAGAAACGAAATAAATGATTCTGAAATCAAAATCATGAACAAATCAAGGGATTAAACAGTCGTAGTCAAGCTCGTGGGAGAGCATCAAAAGATTATAGAGGAGCATACTGACAAAATACGCAGTCGAGACAAAATCATCAAAGATTTAGAACTCAACGAAAAGAAACTCTAGACAGAAATGGCGCGAGTCTACGCACAGCTAAAAACCACGCAGAACTTGTACGATTCCGTCATCGGATCCGTCGATCAAACCACCAAAAGGTATATGGCTGAAATTGAAAACCTTAAACAAAAACTCTACGATCGGGAGACCATCATCGCCTACCTACTCTCGCACTTCGAGAAAAACATCGAGAGGCTCCAAAAAATGGTGCTCATTCCAGGTCCTCTTAGCGACTCTTTCAGCATTTAATCCAGTTTTTCGATGGTCAATAATACTTATAACTCTATCGGGGAAGAAGTCAAGTCGAGTTCGCCTAAACTTTCAAGAAAGGCTTTGGCCCAGGCAGCCACCAGAGGAATGACTCAGGTCATCAGTGATATCGAGAGGCGCGTCAAAAGCCCGGATATGTGGGACTTGCCGCAACGCCTTGCGCTCTTGTCCTCTCGACTCGAAGAAGTCCAAATATCCTAAAGACTTCTTAAATAGCAGAATTAGGTGATGGAGAAGGACTTGCAAAGATATAAACAAACTATAAAATCTTTGTAAGGGATACTGAAGACGAGCGAATAGTCCCGAGAGCAGCTGGTTAGGAAAAACCAGTAAGATTTATGTAGATATCTCAAACATCCAGAAGCCGAGAGAATGACAATCTAAGACCTGCGACGGTGTCGAGCAGCTCTGCTCGTAAAGCAGGCTGACCTGGAAAGCAGGGTGTAAATTATATTTGATTAGAACATCATGTTGAAAGAGGAGAAAATTGCAAGTATGGAATAAATGTTCAATAAAATTAAAAGAATATCAAGGATTCATGAGGAAGAGCTTGCTAAACGTAAGCGATGATGCAATTCTGTATATTTTTTTATTTTTTTTAGTATTCTATTTTCAAACTCTTCACTTTTTATGTTACTATATAGTTAGTCGATTGTAAAAAGTTGAACATGTATTTTTTATATTTTTTAATTTTATTATTAATACCAGTCATAGTTGATTTTTTAGATATTATTTTATATTTAAAAAAAAAAATATTTTTTAATATATTTTTTGTGATGTATATGAACAATCAATTTTTGAAATAATAAATAATCATAATAACGATAGCGATGGTGATGATGATGCTTGTTTAGGATGATTGAATAAAACCACCTGGTAAGAAATCCGATATCCTCAGGAACGTGTATCATAAGATAATAACTTTTTTGTTTATTAGTTTAAACATGGGTATCGTTAATGATAAAATTAGTTTATAAATAATATTATATTAATTAAGGGAGGAAATCAATAAGTCTAAGATAATTTCAATAATTCTGGTTTTATATAAATTTGTACGATTCCGAACATTCAATTTCATCTATAGTTAATATCTGGAGCTATAAAGCTATATAGATTTATATAAAATTATAGAAATATCCCTATTTATTTACTTTTATGATTATACTTAATGTTTTTTTAGCAACTATAGTTCTCCAGATGGGTTAATTCAAAAACAACAAAATAAAATATAATTCCCTGGTGTAGTCAATTTGCCAAACAATATACTTCCTGATAATATATCAATAATTTTGAAATACAAAAACTACAATCCTTTTAATTATGTTTAAAATATCAATAACCCAAGAGGTTAAAGAATAATTGAATCATAAAAACTGCACGATTCCCTATGAATCAATGTTTATTTGCCACTTGAGCTACAAGTCAATAGGATTTGAGTTATGCCAAACACATCAAATCACTTAAAATTACATATATCTATCTGTATATACATACATAAACTAATATTGGTACATACGCATTATCTATTATTAATTAACAACGCATAAAAATCCAAATATAATGTTTATATCTAAATTCTTTTATCCCCGTAAATATCGCCACATATTACTAATAAAGTTGATGTAGCCTATTCATACTGTCACTCGAGAAGTAAACAAATTTATATCATCACCATCTCGCCAACATCACTTCAATATACTCACTCTTCTACTTAGAGCCTCCAAGCCAGGAAAAAACTCCTCGACGATCTCGTGAAAAGGAGATTCGTCTACACCCAAGCATTCTAAATCCATAATGGGTGCGCAGGACTCTACGACTACGGACCTGTCGGATGCGCCATTAAGACCAACCTGGAGCAACTTTGGAGAGATCACTTCGTTCTGGAGGAAGATATGCTGGAGATCAGGGCTACCTGTATAACCCCGATCCAAGTCCTCGAAGCTTCAGTAAACTCGATAGACTCTCAAAATAACGATTGTTTTTACCTCATATTTTTAATATTATTTAGGGTCATGTTGCCAAATTTACCGATTTGTTAGTCAAGGATGTGAAGACTGGAACTTGTTATCGAGCTGATAAATTGCTTGTCGATGTAAATATTTAATTATTATGTGTATAATTCACTTTTTGTTGGTCCTTATATTTTTAGTATATTGAAACTAAATTGGCCAAGGAAAAAGCTAAACTTTCACCTGAAGAAGTGAAGAAACTCGACCTCTACCTGCTCAAAGCAGATGGTATGAAAGAGGAAGAAATGACCGAGACTTTTAATGTTCTTAAGATTAAAGCTCCTGAGACGGGAAATGATCTCACGAAACCAGAGCCCTTTAATCTCATGTTCAAAACTCAAATCGGTCCAAATGGAAATTTGACAGGATTCTTGAGACCTGAAACCGCACAAGGAATATTTGTAAATTTTGGAAAATTGCTGGAATACAACGGCGGAAAAATGCCATTCGCTTCAGCCCAAATCGGTCTCGGATTCAGAAACGAGATTGCCCCTCGAAACGGTTTAATCCGAGTTCGATAGTTCCAGATGGCCGAAATCGAGCATTTTGTGGACCCAGAGGATAAATCCCATCCTAAATTCAAAAACTACAAACATATGAAGCTTCCATTATTCTCTCTGCCTGACCAAGAGGAAAACAAAGGAGTCCAGTGGACAGAAATCGGATAGGCAGTTAATAACAAGACTGTACACAATTAGACTCTCGGGTACTTCTTGGCAAGAATATACATGTTCTTGATTGATGCGGGAGTGGACAAAAATATGATCAGACTCAGACAACTCTCCAAAACCGAAAGGGCCCATTATGCTCAGGATTGTTGGGACACCGAAATAGAGACATCCTTCGGTTGGGTTGAGTGCGTGAGTTGTGCCGACCGGTCTGCATACGATCTCGAGCACCATAGTCAGGCCACCGGAGTCAAGTTGTTGGCAGCAAGAAGATTCAAAGAAGCAAAACCAACCCAGCAAACTACTATTACTCTTAATAAGGGAGTGCTTGGTAAAGAGTACAAGAAAGAATACCAGCTGCTGCAGAAATACATTGAGGAATTAACTGAGGGTGAGAAAGCCGAGTTTAAGGTCCAGTTCGAAGCCTCGGGAACTTGGTCGAAATCCATTGGAGGAGTAGAGTTCAAGCTAAATAAAGATACTGTGCAAGTGGAGCAAAAAATCGTAAACTTAATGGAATAAAAATATGTCCCCCACGTCATTGAACCCTCATTCGGTCTGGGAAGAATATTGTATAGTATCCTCGAGCACTCGTTCAAAGTCAGGGACTAAAAAAGGACATACTTTGCCTTACGACCCAAAATCGCCCCAGTAAAGGTCTCGATTTTGCCACTCATTTCCGATGAGAGATTTGACATTATCATCCACGAACTAAGTAATAGATTTTTTTATTTAATTGTATATATGGCTAACCTAACAAAATATAGAAACTTCTTTGAAAAAAAGTCTGATTACCTGCAAGGTCGACGACGGAGGACAAGCAATCGGAAAGAGATATGCCAGAACTGACGAAATCGGTATTCCCTTTGCAGTCACAATCGACTTCGATAGTCTTAAAGACGACACTGTCACTCTGAGAGAGTTGAACACCCTGAAGCAGGTCCGAGTTCCGGTAAAATATTAATTCATTTCTTGATTATGTTATGGATATAATTTTCTTTAATTGTAGAGATCAGAAGTAGTTAAAATAATTGTTGACTTATCCGAACACTTTATTGAGTGGGAGAATGTCCTCAGCAAGTATCCAGCATATGAGACTAAGGAAACAGAATGATTAGTAATTTGCTGATTAAAAAAATGTTGTTTTGATCGCTGTATTTATGATAACTTTGTCAAATGTTAATCGAAAAAAAAAAAAACAAGCTTGCATGATAATTTTATTTATAAACTTTTAAAGATAGTGAAAGATAAGCAGATCGAGTAAGAAATTTAATAACAATTCCAATATATTTTATTTATTATGAATATTTGTAGCAAATTGTGAAAGGAAAGCCACTTTACGATAAACAAGAATTTATTATTATAAAAAATAATAATATTTATATTATTTATATATTTTAATTTAAAGTTGATGGCCACCAGACCTGAATTAGTCCAGACATTCGGAAGAAAAAAGAACGCAGTCGCCGTAGCCTCCGTCCGCAGAGGCAAAGGCGTCATGAGAGTAAATGGCAGCCCCATTGAGCTCCTCGAACCCGCCAGTCTCAGAATTAAAGTATGGGAGCCCATTCTCCTGCTCGGCCTCAAGAGGTTCCAGGACCTGGATGTGAGAGTCCGTGTGAGAGGTGGAGGGTACACCGCCCAGGTTTACGCGATTCGACAGGCCATCTCGAAGGGTGTTGTCGCCTTTTATCAGAAATACGTCGATGAGACCCAGAAACGACAGATCAAGGAGTTGCTCCTCCAATACGACAGGACTCTGTTGGTGGCTGACCCAAGACGTTGCGAACCTAAGAAATTCGGTGGTCCCGGTGCCAGAGCCAGAGTGCAGAAATCGTACAGATGATAGCAAATCAAAGAAATGTCCTCTTCATATATTTAAAAAAGATACATAAGATTCATCAACTTTTTAATTTGCAACCTCAGTACATGTATGGTGTAGTCTTTTTAGTTTTTCAAAGGCAGAAAAGTATTCTCTTGTCATTTTTACTCCTTATATATAATATCCGTATCGATTGTTGATGATATTTTGAGAACCTCAATAACAACTATATCAGTGAAAATAACATCAAATCAATCATTATTAATATTAATAAAAATAAATAATAATAATAATTATTAACAAATGGAAAGACTTCGCATCGAAGACACAAATGTGTTCCGAATGTCCGAGAGGAACGATTTCCGCAGATCCGTCTTCTTGGCAAAAATAATCCTCAAGAAACACTGCTCCATCCAAGTCGAGAGTGTAGGAAGGGTAACATCGGAAGCTGCCAGACTGGTGCAAAGTCTTACAAAAAATGGTTATACGACCACAAAATCCATACGGACTGAACATTTTATTTCTGAACGCGACAACAACCAATTTAAGATCAGGCTCATCGTAGTTTTAGAGAAGAGCAAAGACTTTGATAAGCTAACGTAAAGTCTCGTTCTCAGAAACTGAAGTGTGTTGGTCAGTGAATGCTACAATTGGCTAAAACTTAGTTATTTATTTATAAATAATAAAAATTGAGTGAAATCATATACAAAACAAAAATACTAATCGAATATATCTGTATTTTTTTGCAGCAATATACATAATTGATAGTCTATTTCCATAAAAATATTATCCCTGCAATGAATCGACTTATTGTAAAGATTGTGAAAAATGTTTTAAAAGATACTATCCTACAACGAAAAAACATATATTGAAATAAAAATTACAAACTTGTAACTTTTTTAATAATTGAAATAAAAACATAGACAAATCAGGATATTTGATAGAAGATGATGATATTTTTTGGCGAGAGAGGTGGTGTTTCTTCATTTCTAGAATTCTGTTTTTTTTACCCGTTTTCTTATTTCGATGGTCCTTTTGAATTTATCGCTGTAGCCTGTCAGTAATTTGCAATTCTAACTGTTTGGATTTTGAAGATCTAGTATTTTAAAATAAAATTGAAAAGAATAAATCAAATAAAGTACCGATGCTTGCGTAATGATGCTGGGGAAGAAACGAGATTCGACCGTTAACATTGTTGATAGTCTTCGGTGTGGTATCTTTCCATCTTGACAGACTGTTGGCTTTGTGCAGACTGCCGTCCTGGTTACTGCTTGTGTTGCAAGAAACCTCCTTCAAGTAGGGGCTTTTGCCAAGAATTTTGTTCTCTCTGAGGTAAGGGGACATCCAATCCGATTTCGACTCGTTCGCTCTTCTTTATTTGTCTTTCGATTGGCTTTTGTTATTCTGTTTAGTGTGGTGGTGCCGTATTTCCGCCTCCATCGACTCTTCGCTTTCATCTGCTTTCATTTTGTTAGTTCTGCCTAAAGTTTTTAGAACCACGCTATCTTTCATTTTTTTTATCGCTACATAAATTAAACTGCGGTACTATTTTACAGACAAGCGTTTATTGTCATCGATGTCACAGGAAATTATCCCACAGATGCTCTCCAGTTCCGAAGATGAATCCCTGTAAGCCCTGACATAGGGATGCGCCAAGACCTCTTCCGCGCTGATCCTTTTGGCTGGATCGAGGCACAACATACGGAGGAGCAGGTCCGCCGCCTATTCATCCAGCTCCCTTAAAATTACAGATTTGGCAGAGGATCCTTTTATAGTTAGACTATTAAGGAGAACATCCGAGTTTGGAAGATCGAGAGATTCCAGAATTGCCTCTGAAGGAATTCCAGTGAAGGAAAATACTCTTTCCAGTTGATCGATGTTTGTCTTTCCAGGAAATAGTGGTTTGCCGAGAAGCATTTCAGCAAAAATGCAGCCGAAACTCCAGATATCCGTGCCTTTATTATACTTCTGACTACCCAGCAACATTTATGGGGATCTGTACCACCGTGTGGCTACATGCTACGTCAATATTTGTTAATCGTGTCTGCTTTTGGATATCAAAAATCTCACTAGCCCGAAATCACATAATTTTATGTGACTCTTCTAGTTGATCAAAATGTTGGAAGGTTTGAGGTCTCGATGGATAAGTTGGGCGGAGTGCATGTACTTCAAAGCCTTTGCTATTTGATAAACGATGTATTTATGGTGTTCCCCGAGAAGCATATTTTATCTGATCACTGTATGCAGATCCGAATCCATGAAATCGAATACCAGGTAAACATCTTGATCGTTTTCAGCCCGCATTGCTTTCACGAGAGAGATGATGTTGGGGTGTTTGAGCTGGCCCAAAACTGATATCTCACGGTAGGTTCGTTGTGAATCCGTGGCATTTTGGAAGGCATCAAATATTTTTTTGAGTGCAAATATTTGTTTGGTTTTTCGATCGACAACTCTCCAAACGTGGCCATAGGCGCCACTGCCTATTTTTTACTTGACATTGTATCGTAGAAGCACGTGGTCTTAAATGTTCTAAGTATTTTTGCCTTTTTCCATAATGATCTAATATTCCTAAACTAATTTTGTACGTATTATTAATAATGGATTCTTTGAAAAATAGGAACAAAAAGAAAATGATATTATTAATAATAACAATATTATTAATAATAATAGTTCAAGAGAAGCAATAAATGAAAATATATTAGACTCATATCAATTACTAATCTTCAGTCTTTTAAAAATAGAATAAATAAATAAATAACTATATAAAAACATATATTCCAAAAAATAGAAAACAACCATTAAACAAATAAAATAAAATATTTTATTTTTAGGTTTATTAATAAAAAATGATGTTTGTCCAGTCAGATTTCTGTGATTCCGATGTATTTCTCCCAATATTAATATAACATTAAAATTGTTAGAAATAAAAAATAGTTAAGGAAGTAACTTCATAGATTGTATCAATGATGTTATCATTCATTTTATAATAAATAATAATAATGATAATATATGGTATTGAACTTTATTTTTATCAATTTAAGCGAAAAACCAAAAACTCAATTATATATTCTACAAAAATTATTTCTTACAATACTAACTAAACAAAAAAAGAGTGTTGTAAAAAACGTGTTTTGGATATGTATTGCACCTAAAAAAAATGTATAAGCATTACACATACATATCTTATCAAGAGGAAAACAATGTATATTTAACTTTACTACCATAATATTACCTAAAATTTATATAAATTTTTAAGTGAGTTAGCACTTAAGAAAGATGATGAAGAATAAAAATATAAGTTTATAGATTTATAGGTTTGGGACCGAGAA
The DNA here is from genome assembly GCA_022606495.2 of Halesus radiatus. Classification (NCBI taxonomy): domain Eukaryota; kingdom Metazoa; phylum Arthropoda; class Insecta; order Trichoptera; family Limnephilidae; genus Halesus; species Halesus radiatus. Next base: position 53,904 of record JAHDVE020006527.1, read on the forward strand.
AGAGGGAAGAAAAATATATAAATATATCAAAGCACGCCGAATGGTTCGTTAGCCACATTCGTTATTTGGATATCTATGTCAAGTCTTATACACATCTAACTAATAAGGGACAGAGCAACTACTTGTATCATTTTCTCGGGATTATTGGCAAGTTCTGCTTCGCTAGGCACTCCCCTGCCTTGAGACATTAGCTTGATTGTATCTAACGCCCTAATTAGCTATCTACATCCTTTACGACTTATATCAGCTCTCCTATGATGTATATATATATATATTGACAATCAATAAGTTATATTTTGTGAAAACAATAAGGTATATTAATTTTTGTTACCAGCAATGATAAACAACAAGAAGGAGGAGATATTATATTTTGATAATGCGAGGATTCTGTCGGGGAACTATCTCATCAAGAATGAACATGATGTCATGGCAAGAAGTAAATTTCTTTGTCTGTTCCTGGGTGAGATTGATCCTGGCATTGAACATCAGGTCGATCTGCTCAAGCAAATTTTATGCCCCGAAGGCCTTAAATGCTTCTAACATTTCCTCCCTCGTAGCCAAGGGTTAATCCTATGTCACAGGATACTTCATGGCGAGTCGAGGATAGAGCATGGATTCCAACATGATTCTTTTGTGTTGGATGCCCTTGCACCTTTGGAAATTAACCTCGGTCTCGCTATTGGCTGGCCTGCCAAAAGGTATGGGAGAATTGGAGTTCATGAGTTGGCTGTGTGCTTTGTTTAGATGTGTTTAAGTTTATATGGCTTTCTAGGAAATAATTTATTAATTTGATGATTAGTAGTTTATAGGTCTATTATTTATGTTTGCATATATAGTCAATTAGTATACTACTGTTTCTGAAATATAAAAAAAAAGTATATCTATCTTTGATACTTCATCAGGGTTGGAGACAATAAAAACAACAAAACAGATTAAAATAACTTTTATGTTTTTTAATTGAGAACATAACAAGGGGTTGGGGTTGGGGTTGGGGTTGGGGGTTCAGGGTTGGGGTTGGGAGTTGGGGTTGGGGTTGGGGTTGGGGTTAGGGTTAGAGATTTGGGGTTGGGGTTGGGGTTAGGGTTGGGTTGCCAAGTGCGCTTTACACTAACTAACCCAACCTAATATAATTGTAAAATAACAGATATACTACATAGTGTATCTGTTATTATAGTATGTATATATATACATGCACATTACAACTATGACACAAAATATTCATGAGCAGCAGACTCACTTACATGCACAATTGAGAATACTATATAACAATTTAGAATAAACTAGGGTTATAAATAATCAAATATAAAGTAGCTACAAATAACAACAGAGCAAGATAATATTATATGACATTATGCACATGATTTTTCACTGGATCTAAGGGTATTGAATAACAAGGAGGAGAAAACCGCAAATAAATAAGCTATGGAGGATTAAAATAAAAAACGTATTGAACTCAGTGAGTTCAATATACGAGTATGTTTTGTAGAACTTGACAGATTCAATTTTGGATAACTATTCGTACATTTGAATAACTTGTGGATTTTTATTTTTTGATTATCAACT